>JAAMPI010000521.1:0-33455 GCA_013054445.1 Cudoniella acicularis
CCCCCATTCCCATTCCCAATCTAACTCTCACTCTCGCTCTCGCTCTCACCATCCTCCTGATCCCCATCTCTCTCCCTATAAATAAAAAACTGCGCGAAAATCCCCAAATCCAACATCAAGGTTCCTAAACTGCCAGCTAACCACGAGGCATTAACAGCAATGTATTTCCCATAATCACTCGCCGCTTCTCCGGGAGCACACTTGCCGTGGCAATGGGGCTCATAAGCGAAAATCGAGAGGACATAAGTTAGGTTTCCGATGCAGGCGAAGAGGAAGAAGAGTACGGAGACGCCGGATGTGGATTTACGCCTATAGTTGAGGATTAGTTGCGGGATACGGGAGCCCAAGTACAGAAGGGCGCAGATGTAGCCGAAGATTTGGCCCCAGAGGGAGAAAGTGAGTGGTGGTTCTTTAGAAGAAGGGGAGTGGCCGTGGTTGTGGTGTCGAGTGGGGTTTCCCGAGCGATTTGAGACGTACCAGCCGAAGATACCGGCGAGACATACGAGGAGGACGGCGAAGAGGTTGAAGAGCGCGGCTTGTAGGCGTGTGGTGGGTTTTAGGTCGGTGAGAGAGGGGGTTTCGTTGGAGGGCTTGCGGGGCGAGACGAGGGGGACGACGGGGTTGAGGTGGACGGAGGTTTCGGAGAAGAAGCTAGGTCGGCGTTCTCGCTCATAGGTGTTAACGTTGGCAGTGAGGAGACCTGTGCGTTCGGTGGCTTCGCCGATGTTGGTGGTGTGGTGGTTTGAAGCGGTTAGTTTGGGCGGAGGAATCACTTCGTCGTGCCAGGTGAAGCCACGGTAGTAAAAGCATTGGCAGAGGAGGACGAGGTCTGCTAGTGTGTAGTAGACGGCTAGGATAAGCTGAGTATGAGTCAGAACTTCGTTCTTCTAGTATGTAGCAAGTGAAAAATCTTGGAATGAAAATGGGGTAAGGGGAATTTGAGGATAAGATACCATGGTAGGTAAGACGCCTTGCAAAACTGCACCAAGGATATTGAAGACATCTCCAGCTAACCAGACGATGATAAATTGCAATGAGAGACCATCTGCTGAGCCGCGCCGAAATTGCTCGAGGATCTGTGGACTGAAAACGACTACCCAGCAGGCAATTGAAATTGAACTATTTGAATTTTAGCATTCATCGATTTATTTTTCTTTCCAAGGAAACAAAACAAGGCATTGAATATTAATTAAAGTTTTTGCTTCAAAAAGAAATTTATATGCTGAGCCAAGAAATCGAAATGAGGGGTGAAGACAAATTTTGACTCGAGGGGGAAAACAAACCCGCAAATGCCACTTATAGCAGTAATATCCAGATTCAGTGCCTGTGTAGGTGGCACCATGTTGAGACCGTTCTCGTGCTCACTCTTCACAGTTGTGTGGGGTAACACTGCTTTTCCGCTTTGTTTCTCCACACTTCAAGAACCTCCCCAATGACGTCGTTGGATTTCGCGAGCAGTGTGATGTTTGTCTCACGATGTGTTGCTTTTCCCCAGATCTCAATTCCCAATGTCGTGAAGAAGTGTTTCTAAGAGTCTTGTGTAATTTTATGCCAAAAATGCCGAGAAAATTTGGGGAAAGATTGAGGGGCGAATTTTGTAAGGTTCTTCACGCGGCATGAAGTGGACTGAGAATTTTGGCCGTGTCATGTGATGTGCTGTCCAGCCATTTTAGTGGCTCGCTAATGACTCAGATTTAGTTTGAACCCCCCCCTTTTTCCAGAAAAAGTCGAAAGATTTAACGTTAGAATGTCATAATATTAAACAATAAAAATTATAAGTTTCGAGAGAACCATGTTTGACGGGGAGGGGATTCTCGCGATATCGAAGGACTGCAACTTGCAGGTGGGCGTAAGGTCACAGGCGTATCAATTCCTCAATCATCTGTATCATGATATAGCCAAAGCCTAGCAAATAATTCTCGCTCTTTTTTATCATCTGCGCCGTCGAGAAGCTAGCGTTCATTTCGGTCATCGTAGTTCGTACTCGTTCATAGTTACCCGGTCCCACCATTCCACTCGGGGGCAAACCCCAACCATCTCGAAACATTGTCAAGATTTCACTAACGCTGCTCATACTCTCTTCCTCCGCGGCGTGGTCTAGAAGTTCCTGCTCTGTGAAGGCCATAAGACATTTGCTGGATTTTGGGCAAAGATTTTCCCACTCATCAACAATTGAAAGAAGCGCTCGTCGAAGAAAGTATCCTTATATTCCCATACATTTTGCACAAGACGAGATGGCTCAGTTCGGGTTTCGTGGAAGACCGGTGGTAATTCATACGTGGCTTGGCTTTCGTCTCGATGAAGTGTTTCTCATTCGATGCGAGCGCTTTTATGTACTCCATTGGCGTTTCGACTTTGAGAGTTAAAAATGAGAAACCTTGAGATCGGAAACGGGAGTACTTACATGGTCCTCTGCTCAGATTCATACAAAATCTCTCACCGCTCCATAGTCCTGTGGAGACAAGTGGACCAAGTCGGAAACACCCAGCTACCGATGAAGGAAGAAGGGGATTGGTGGTTATGATATTTTGGTCAAGATTCTTTGCTGGAAGATCCTCTTTGAAATAGATGCAGCCAGAATTGGCAAAAGTTATCGATGCTAACTGGCACTTCATCTTCACAATTTGCGAGATCATCTCAAGTTTCGATTCCAACGGCCATTGGTACCAGAGATTGCCGAGGGGTTGTCCTGGGGCTTTTTCCACCAGAATATATTCTGCCCTAACTGGACTGGTGCGATCCGCAGACCAAGCAATTATTCGAGAAGTAGGGATTTCGAAAGCTTGGCGTAACTATAAGTTTTGTAAGTAAACGGCACAGCTAAGAAACGTAAATAGAATAACTTACAAGCTCACATGTAGCGACCTCTGAAGCTGTGGTGTAAAAGGCAGGCCCTACGATAGAATTCGGAAGTTCCGCAAATACTTCAGCTCCATCGTCCATAGTGAGGGTAAAGGCTTTGTTATTTAGTCCCTTACAACATTTCACAACCTCTGTGCCTGTTTGGAAAATTAGCAAGGAAGCACGTAATTCCATGGAGGTACAAAAGGTCGCACAATAACGAGTACAACCACCTTCACCAGAAACCGCCAAAGCGGCGACTTTAAGGAGTTCTTGAAGGTTGAATTTGAGAAATCTCTGAGATAACTGTTTTGGTTCGTTGTATCTGTTTTTGCTCATTAGCGATCCGTCCATTTCGTGAAATTAGGAGACAATAAGCCTACATCCATCGATTTCTCGTATATTGGAAGAGGGAATTTCTTAAGTGTAGATTTTTATCCAATCATTCTTTTAACACAAATATCCAAGTTGTTGTTCTAATCAACTCAAACTCAGCATTAAAACCCCGTACTCAAATTCAACTCAACTTAGCTCAAGCAACTCAACCCAAACAACTTGATTTGTTTGAATTTTCGTGTAAACGCTAAGCTGGGTCACCCAACTAAGGGTACAGCTAGGTTAACATCAAGCTAGAAAAAAGGTATAGACCGTAAAGTGTGCAGCTATTCTGGATTCTAGCCTTCACCGGCAGAAAAGGTAGAATTAAGGTAGTGAAGTAAGGTGAAGTAAGGGAAAGTGAAATCTACCTAGGTAAGTGAAAAACCATTAAAATTTAGACCTAAACTAGCTAACTAACAAACTTAAGTAGACTTAACTCTACCTAACTTTACTTAAATAAGCCTTTATTTAAGATAATACTTATTTTTCTATAAGATTATTTACAAATCTCATTATAGTTGATAAAAAGGTCAATTTCTTAACATGGATAAGGTAGCAGGGAGGTAGTATCTATTAACTTTTGCACGAACAATCGCGCGAAAATCAATACTCTTGGTGGGAGAGACACGGACGAAGGAAGTTTCCGACGCTCAAAGCCGACTTCTCTCGAGTCTTACCGAATTGCCCAATTATCGACGCTAATCCTCTCAACCTAATACCCATACTAGAACGCCATTTTTTCTTGATCTGTTTCTACATCTCATGCTTGAACACCGAAAGCCATTTAGTATTATAAAACCCATAAACATCTAAACACAACCTGAAATCTCATCAATTTATCTTCATCCGACCTCTCACTCTATGGATTAGCCGACACGCTGGCCCTCCATAATATCCTCCGTACCAAAAAGATAATTATCAAAATCAAAGTTCACATCCTGAAAAATATCGTCGAAGAAGAAACTAGAGTCCTCGAGCAGTACGTTCCCACTGCCATCAGGGTTAGGATATCGCGTCGCCAGGATCCTCGTCGAGAGAGTTTCAAACGTCCCGATGCACTGTTGAACATATGTACTCAAGTGCTCATGCGCTCGGAGGGCAGACATAACATTGTCCCAAGTTTGCGATACCGACTCAGTGAACAAGTCCGATCCGAACATGGCTGCTAGAAAGTTGGTTCCCGCGATATGTAAATAGTAGATTCGGTACCACCACGGTAGGAGACCCATTGACTGATCTGGCTCGAGTGTCTCGATAATCAACGATGCGATCTTTTGCGCTGCTTCGACGCACATTCCGGAACATTCTTTAAGAAGCCGATCACTTAGGCTAGGAGGTTTGGATGTTGCCTGAGCTGTTGCCCTGTGGGATTTCATCGAGTAGAAGCGTGCGAGCATGGGCCTATACAGAAATATTCGAGACTGAAGGAGACTAAAACACCGGCATTAGCAAGTCCAAGGACTAAGGTGATAAGAAAGGGCAGGGTCTAGTCTTTTTTCTCTACTTCTCTGACTAAACCTTGGGGAAGAAGAACAGTGGAATCGGCTTGCTTACCGAAGATGAAGCAAATATCGTTCTACTCGAGACGTCCTGTCGACAACATTTTGAAGGCTTTCCAACTTCCAGTCACTAGGAAGACCATTCTCCCATTTATTGAGGCAGGCGTCTAGCTGCACCGCCACGGTGTGGTATTCTTGTTGATACAGACGTGGCAATCCCAACTTGGCAGCGAGACTATTTTGAGTCTGTGTCTGTGCCAGCTGGATTTGATTGCCGATTTCATGAAGCTCTAATCCCCGTGTATGTTGGTAGCTACCGCTTGAGAGTGTGGAATCGGTCCTGTTCGGTAACGTTATCAGGGATGGCGCTGATGTCCTACCGAGTGACCAAGAAACACATCTAAGCCCGAGTCAGCGATGAATGCAAGGCAACACTTGCTTTGTGCCTGTCTATGGAGCTTACCTGTCTAGGGCAACACAGCTAGCCCAAATATTTTGTTTCAACTGCCTGTTGTTGGAAGACTCTTTGGCTGAAGACGCCTCGGGGAGTTGACAACACATACTCTGGGCGATTCGCATCGATAAACCCGCCGTCATCCATGTCTTCTGTTGGTTGTTGGTGCAGTGAAGGTATCGGTTCATAAGCATCAAGCACTGTACCAGTTCGAGCGATCCAGGCTTCCAAAGAATTGTCTCAGGACGAAGAAGTGCCCATGCGCGCTGAAAATAGCGATTACCCTCTTCATCCCGTTTCTGCAGAGGGGTGGATTCTTGTCTCTGTACTGCCAGGGCAAAGACGACATTGAGTATGCTGAGCCAAACGTCGCGGTCTGCGTGGAGTAATGCACCAGGTCCAAAGTACGACGCCTCATAGTCGCGGAAAAACCGTTCTCGATCCAAGATGTGCTCTACCGGATCGACGTATTGCCAGTATATATCGACAAGCTTATTAGCATATGCACGAGGAGGTAATTCAGCAGCGAAGTCAAGAACACTACTGTATGGAGAGTGCACGTCCAACTCTATCTCTCCAAACAAAGGCGCATCCACGAAAGGGACAAGGTTTGAAGTGGCGGCCGGAGCGAGGCCTGCTCTTACGTCTATTGCGGCTACTACATCGCCAGCAAACCGGCCATGAGCGGTGCAGTAGGCACGACTCTGATCGGGATCGGGGTCGGGATCTTCTTCATCCAACTGCTCCGATCTGGAGGATGAGGATGGCCCGGTCGTCGATGGTGTCTGGGTCGTCGATATCGAAGTCGATGGTATCTCAATTGCTGATGGCGATGTCGATGATGCCTCGAGCGAGTGGTGATAGGCCAGAGCTCTCAAGGTTGGAGGCGAGGCCAGGCCAGGAATATGACTGCCGGTTGTTGTTGGTGAGTCGTGTCCAGCCGAGCCGGAGCCGGAGCCGGAGCGCTTGCGCTTACTTGGTTGCCCGGTGGTGACAGAATCCCAGCTATAGGTACATGTCTTTCCTCTTGCCTGGCATCTGGCACATGCTGCAGATATGACATGTATCAGTCTCATGCAACTCAACTGAGAATGGAAGGGCATTGGGAAGGGAAATTGTGGGACAACATACCCGGGGAACTGCCGTCGCATTTCACCTTCCTTACCCGACAAGCCTGACAAGCGTTTGAGATTCGCAATCGCTCCCTGCGAAATGGCTTCGACGGATTGTGTTGATGTTCCTCGTGTTGAAGAGTCGTAGTCATGGTACAGGTTCCACTATCATAAGCTTCAAGGAGACTGCCTTTGACAACAAAGGCAAGGGAATCGAGATTGTCCGGACGGCACGATGGGGATGGGGTCGCAATAGTTTGTGGTATAGATAAAAAAGGGTTGCGCCTCACTCTGGCGATGGCGTCAGAGGGAAAGGGGTGAAAGAGAGTGAGTGCCGTGAGTGGTGCTTTGGTGGTTGGTGCAGTAGAATCGAAATAGTCCGTACGGCACTTCAATAGAAGGAGAGGGAGACAACAAATGCAGTGGTATCGACTAGGAGGCGAGGCTCTTTGTGAGCTCGTTGTGGATCAATCATGTTCTGCTCCGTCAGTCCTCAGCCCCACAGCGGAAAGGATTACTGTTGGTTGAAAGTAGTGGATTAGTAGGGCCTCTAGCTAAGGTAACAAATGCAAGGACCCACCCGCCGGGTTGTTAACCAGTGGCATTCACATCCGCTTACATCCGCACATCGATGACTTTCGGCGCGGTAGCCAATGAAATGCAGTTCCGTCTTCTGATGGCAAATCACCAAACGCGTTTTTAGAACTTGCATCAATATTAAATTCCTTTAAGACCATAGCAATCATGAACTGGACATACAACCTTTCTTGTTTCTTGCACAAACCAAATCACAAATCTTGGATCGCAAACCTTCATATCCCCTAACAGATCTTGGACCGCAACCTTGTTTCTTGCTCTATAAATCTTTGGCTACTCTAGATCTAAATCGCCAGAAGCACGGAATGTCTCAACAATCCGAATCCAAGACTTCAGCCGATGCCGGCGAGGCCGAGAAAACTCATATTTACGATGGCCAAGGCACCGAGGAAGGCCCTTTCATAGTTGAGTTCCGAAAAGGCGATCCTAGCAACCCTATGAACTGGTCTCAGTTCAGGAAATGGTTCATCACGGCCATCGCTACCGTGTCTGTCTTCGCCGTCACACTCACATCTTCAGCATACGCTGGATCCGGCGACGAGATCATTCAAGAATTTAACATCAGCTCCGAGGTTTTCATAGTCGGCGTTTCCCTCTTCGTGCTCGGGTTCGCAATTGGCCCAGCTGTATGGGGACCCTTGGTAAGTTCCACCCTTGTTTCACCTACTCTTCAGATACACAAGCTAACAATTNCTTTTTTTTTTTAGTAAGTCTCCTTTTTCTACCATACGTACGTATCGTTCCAGTGCTAACCACTATCGATGTCCCGAAGATCTGAACTTTATGGAAGACAAATTCTCTGGGTCATCTCTCACGTCGCCATGGTGGCCTTCATCGGAGGTTCCGCCGGAAGCCAAAACATCACCACGCTCCTCGTGTTACGATTCTTCGGCGGCACCTTTAGTGGCTCGCCGTTAGTCAACTCGGGTGGTGCTATCGCGGATCTCTTCCCCCCAGCTCAGAGAGGCCTCGCCATGACACTTTACTGTGTCGCGCCCTTTCTTGGTCCCATTCTTGGGCCGGTCGTTGGCGGGTTCGTCTCCGAAAACGCTGGATGGAGATGGGTTCAGGGGGTGTGCACTATCTTCATAGGAGTCATAGGTATTTTCAGCGTCATCTTCGCCTCTGAGACATATGGGCCAGTGCTAATCAGGTGTGATAGGTATTCTTGGCGTCATCTTCATTCCTGAGACATATGGACCGGTGCTGCTGGTCAGGAAGGCAAGCCAGCTGTCCAAAGCCGATGGCAAGATTTATGTTAGTGTTCTCGAAAAGAGTCGAGGCAAAAAGAAGACATCTGAAGTCTTCAAGAGAGCTCTAATCCGACCTTGGGTTTTCCTCTTCCTGGAACCTATCGTTCTGGTAGCCTCAATCTACATGGCCATTATTTATGGCACCGTCTATATGTTTATGGGCGCCATGCCTATCGTCTACAACGACCAACGTGGATGGAGCGAAGGTATCGGCGGCCTTGCATTCATGGGTATCGCTGTCGGTATTCTCTTTGGATTGGTTTATGCAATCTACGACAACAATGGCCGCTACATGAAGCTCTCTCTTGCCAAAACAGCAACTGCGGAATCTCGTTTACCACCAGCCATTGTTGGTGCTGTTGCCTTACCCATCGGCATGTTCGCTTTTGCATGGACAAACTACCCCAGCATCCACTGGTCCGTCAGCCTTATCCTCTCAGCACCCTTCGGCTTTGGCTGCGTCCTCGTCATCCTACCGATTCTTAACTACCTTATCGATTCCTACACCATCTACGCCGCCTCCGTTCTTGCAGCTACAGCCATCTTCCGCTCAGTCATCGGTGCCGTTTTTCCCTTGTTCACCACTCAGATGTATGACAGAATCGGTATCCACTGGGCCACTTCTGTACCTGCTTTTCTGACTTTAGCTTGTCTGCCTTTCCCGTTGGTCATGTATCGTTATGGTGGGGCGCTGAGGATGAAGTGCAAGTATGCTGCTGAGGCTGCTAAGATGATGATAAAGATGCAGATGCAACAAGCCCCCGTCCCAGTCGTGAAGGATCAAGATGAGACTTCAGAGTGAGGAAGGGAGTATGATGTTTGGCCTGAAGTATTCATGAAAGCTGTGTGACTGTGTCTGACTCAAAGGTTCGACATGAGGGGAGGCAGGACTTTATGGAAGGGAAGAATACGGAACGTCATGTTGTATATCCGTGGGCAATGGGGATGGGTTTGATGCACTACGGTATACAATGCATAGGAAACAAGAGCTGGACTTTCCATACTTTACTTACCACTCGTACTTGTTACACTTAAAAAACAGTGTGTTGAACAGTTCACCTCTACTTCGTCTCTTTAACAATGCCATTGTTCAGCCCATAAACAACGGAAACTTCTCTACCTGATACAAAGGGGTTGTAAATCCTGACTAAAGGGCTGAGAGTCTCTTTGATGGTTCAACTGTTAGNNTTGATTTTTTTTCAAAAGCTAAGACAAAGGAATTGATAACTATATCCTTTGTTCTTTTCTGTATAACATTACTTTACATAATTAGAAATATAAAAGCATATACCAAAATCTGACCTTGAGAGAGTCTTTGGAAAATTTGGTGCAGATATCCTACATGATGCCACACAAGTTTGGTCTGTCTCACGTGGTTTTGTGCAGAGAAACACTTCAAAAGTTAAATTACTTCTAAACAGGCTATATCATAATACATATGCAAGGAGTTCTCTACTTAAAGCCTCTAGATATTTACGTAATTTCTTTAAGGAATTTCCTGGTGGTTGTTTTGCTTTTTTAAAGTGTTTCTTCGCGCTCTCGCTTAAAGCCAACTTAGGACGTTTGGGATACTTGTGCCGTTGAGGTGGCACGAAGCTTTTCTTTAAACCTTTAATCATCTATCGGCACTCCAAGAATATTAATAGCTTGAAAAATATACGGGCGACTGCTTTTGGTGCGGCTTTTTAGGTATGAACTCTTCAACTCAGGGGCTCATTCGCTTCATTAGAGGAAATCGGAGCCTTGCAAATAAGTTTTTATAACGCTTTGGAGGAGAGTTTTAAGAGAGTAGAAGATCGAATATAGCTTGATACTTTGCTGAATGGATGTATTAAATCCTGTATTATGTGGTATATGTTATGTTGAATGGAGAGTACACTAATTACCCCAGAAAAATTCTCTTCATATTTCCGGGTTTCCCTTCGCAATGAAGGAAAAGAACCCCCTTCCCTCCCTTTCCCCCACCCACACCTCTTCCCAGACAAGTTTTCACTTAGCTCTGGTGCGAATTCAGACACAACGGAGATCCACTTGATAAAGTCACCTCAACCTTTACTTCTTTCTCCATGGTTCCAGCTCGTCATCAATCTTGATCCACTCCTTATTCAAGTTCTCCATCGCAAAAGCCGGTAACTCCCTCGGAATACTCATATTGCCGTTCATCCACTTAACTTCCCAATTGGTAAAGTCTAATGGGTAAAATGGTAAGACATACTGGAGTTGCTGCATCGTGACTGGCGCGGCCGACCATTTTGGGACGCGCAAGATGACTTCGAGAGTCTTGATTGAAGCGAGAGTTTGAACCTTTGCAACGACTGCTCGAATATGGCGGAATGCAGTTGTTGAAGTGATATCAATAGTTGTATTGCTGGTGAGCTTCCCGGCAGTAACTTTGGGAGTCGGTGTTGTGAAGATTAGGTTGATATACACCTTCTTCGTATGTGTAACAAACTCCGGACCTAATTTCTCTATCATATCAACAACCGTAGTCTTCGACTTCACCACTTTATCAAGAGCCTCAACATCAATATTAATTTCCACCCAATTAGTACTCCAAAAAGCCTGCTTTTCAGACATCCCCATAACCTTCAACGCATCAAGAAATTTGTAGCGCGGATTTTTAAATTCATTCGCCGAGTCTTCCACATATGATGCTCCACCACTAATGTAGTGTCTGGTCCATCGGGCGATGTTTCTTGTGACTGAGTCGTGGGTTATTATTACGTCTTTTCGCGACTTGTCGGCTTTGACTAGGAAGTTGATGGAGGGGCGATATCCTCGTGTGGTTGAAGGAGAGGAAGAAATGGAATTTTCAGAGGCTGTGGAATGACTATTGGGGGGATGGCTGAGACTGAGGGGTTTCTCCGTTGTGGAAGTTGAGAGTTGCCTTTTTAGCTGTAGTTGTATGGTTGAGGCTGTTTGTATTGGCCCTAGATTCTGAAGTGGCAGAGTTTGGAGTGTTTGTCGTTTGAGGGGGAGGCATGATTGAAAATTGCAAGAACGGAAACAACGATTTTGATCGCTTCGGGAAAAAGGCAATGGTAGAAGATGATCTGAATGTAAATTTTCGTTGGGTGCTTGCGGTGGAGGAGAAAAACGAGGGTTGATAAAGAAGCGCTCCTTAAATAACACGCAAGGACGAAGGAATAGAGACTACCCTGGGGCGGTGAAAGAGCAGCACATATTATTCATCAAAACTTGGTTGCGCGGACACCTAGGAAACCCCAATTCACCCTGCATGTATCCGAGTTCCGAAAATACATTGTCCATTTCCGACAGAGCGACACCGGCTTATTGAATCGACAACAGATATCCCATGCATCGTTGTCACGTGATTTGGTAAAAACAATTTCAAATATTGAGCTGCTTCGAGACAAGCTAGCGCGGGATACTTGAAAGCACTGATTCTAGCAAGAGCTTAGTATGTATCTAACTATTGTAAATACAATTATTATTGCTGGTTATTTTAATACTTTGAAGTGATTTCGCGCGTTTTCTCTTAGATGGCAAGCTATGGCGCTTGGCATGAAGTCTCCGCTCCTTCGAAGACTCAGACATGGGAAGCACCATAAATTGTGAAAAGCGTCAGAAATATTGCATAAATTATTGATCGATATACTAATGTTGATTTCAAGTGACAAGTTTTCCTTGTGAAAGGAAAGGGACTGTATTAGTAACAGAAGGGACGATGGGAATATTAGCCAAGCTAAATACTTTAACAAACTAGCCCCAAGTCTTTCCCTGTGCTTAACAGAGCAAACATTTTCATTAGCATAGACTACGGCAAATAATCGTTATCAACATAGTAAGTTACAGGTGATTGTGACTATTTGGGCTTGTCAAAAACGTTCAGTAATAGTAAATGTTCAAGGTCACAGATATGGAGCGAATTTCCCCAAGAATACAGAAATGAAAAAGATTGATTGCTTTGGCACTAATAACTATGCCTCAAGATCCTTCACAAGAAAACCTCGCCATGGCGTCATCATCCCCGAAATATCCAGCCTACTCACTACCCTCTCATCCATCTTTGGAGTCTAGCGTTGCTGAAAAGAATCACGTCTTCATTCAAGAAGAGAACGTTCTGCTGCCGAAAGAAAAGTGCTCAGTGAAAATATAAGAAAGCACCGTTGTTATTTTGTCGTACCACGCGAGGTCGAATTCCCGGTGGTAACTTGTAGAAAAGAAATATGGGGTAGTCGATGTAATTATGGAAGGCTGTCGTTTAGCTTGTCAATACGAGATGGACGCAAGATTAATGAACAGCTAAACGTTCTATTAGTGGATGCTCTGATGAACTGAGTGGAGATATTCGGAGAAGATGAATGTGTCTTGCCTCGACGAAGCTGTCTTGGATTGATTTACAATATCATAAACCCATCCTCCGACTTAGACTGAGTAGAACCCCCCACCCCCCCGAAAAGACAGCAAAATATCGCACCATAAGCTTGTGTACCGCTTCCCAGGTCTAATATTTTTCGCCATTCTTCGAGTGGCTGTACTCCATTGGTTCGTCCTTAGATTTCAGTGTACCCGTTTGGGCAGAGACAAATCCAAGTCCCTCCACAGCAAATGCAACTTGTCGGACCCCACCTCTATAGCTTCGGTCCTCCAACCAGACGATGTTGTTGATGAATTGTTTGTAAGTAACGAAGGGTTCCGTTTGCGGGGCCATTTGGTGGACTGGTGGTTTCTTCGAAAACTCGGCCGATGGTTGATCATCGCCGGCATTGGAGTTGGCGTAATTGTTGTAGTCAGACATCTCGAATCTTGAGGCTCGTGACTATAATGTGTTTCTAGTGAAAAGCGTGACAAAGCGGAGACCGGGTAAAGTGGATACTGGAATGCAATGCCGCTGTTGGTATTTGATTTGTGGGTTCTTGATGAGTTAGTACTTCAAGCTATCTCAGAGGTGTTTTGGTAAGACTTACCAAGGCTTGGGTGATTTGGTGTGTCGCTTGTCTTGAGATTCTGGCTGTGGAATGAGACTGACTCACGGATACTGGAAGACTGCTGACGTTTAGAAGGGAAGAAGGAGAAGGAGCCGAAAGGAAATTGGGGGCTTAAGTAGGCCCAGAGAGTGATGAACGGGAGCGCTAGCTGCAAATGCTAGGGCCATAGAAAATTCAATCTGCAACGAATCTTTAGCCATTGCCAACTTCTCCGCTTTTTTGGTTGAACAATGCTATGAAGAGCCAATGGAGAGATAGCTAAAGCTTGACCATGGCGTGATACGGTGACGTTGAGTCACCGGTCTATTAGGCCGATCCACAGAAGGTAGAGATCTATGCTCGCCTCTAGAAACCCTCCTATCTTGCCGTTTCTTAATAGGGCGGCAAAAGTGGTTCTGTTTTGATACAGTGCATTACCCGTCGGCCCAAATGGATGGGCGAGGAAAGCCGACGACTCGGCGACGAGTAGCCGCTCTATCATTGATAGGAAAGCCGGCTCGTACCCCACCACGCACTAGTGCTTAGTTACCCCTACATATATTTATTTGAGAAAATTTCTTCTAACAAACAGGGTTGATAGCTCAGTGGCAGAGCTCGAACTCAAAGTTGATATTAAGGGATTCCTTCGCGGCAGTTATGTACTGAAACTGGATTTATTCGGTGATTCTTGAGGGGTTCACCTTCTACTGTGCCTCTCTAACGAGACTTGAGTAGGAGGCCCAGGATTCAAATCCCTGTCAGCCCAATTTCTTTTTGGTTGGTTTTTTTACTTACGAAGTGGAGTGAGTGCGTTTTTGTATTTAACCTCGCTTCAAGGCTGCGCTGGGAGGGAAACCTCTTTATAGATAACAGATAAGAAAAAATATTTGTTGCACTTTGCACCTTGTCTTATAAGCTAGCGCAACTTCTAGTACTCTAGCTTACCTTCAATAATAGCGAGGCGATGCAGATCACAATTTAGAGGGGGACGCGGTTGGGGAGGCCTCCTCATATAGACTTCCTAATCTTCTAGCCTGTAGAGTGGAGACAATCACATAGCCACAACACAAGCAAGCGAGGATAAATCTTATAGATATGTTTTTCTTAGTCACTTGCCTATGTTTTTGAGCACGTACTCCTTTAGTTGTTTTTAAATATTTCGCAGCCTTTCACGGAGGGTTTCGCTGGCTATCATTTTCTACACAATTATTTGAAAGTTTTCCCAATAAACTTAGAAAATATTCACAGGCCCCGGATATTGTACCTTTTTTACATTTATCATTTGAAATCACGTCTATTGAAGGTCCCTGGGGAGGCTTGGGTTAAAATTTCACATGAAATCATTTGTCTCACAAGGAACAAGCAAGGCATGTGCGTAAAAGTCAGTCTTCATAGACAAAATCCTAACAAATACTCTACGGCGGACCCAATAAGTAACCGGACCCAAGACTGTAACGAGAGGCCTTGCCCTGGACCCTAGGCTCGAAATAAGTAAAATCAACCATGGTCACCCATTATTCTCCTTTATTATGAAATGTTTTATGATAGCACTGACGGCCCCAATACTACAGCTTCATTGCTCTCTCGACATATGTGATTATTCTGTAGAACGCACTGGACATATCGCCGGAGAAGGATGATGAGGTAGAATGCGTGTGCAGGATCTTACTCGAAATGTTCCTTTATCGGAAATGTGGAATAATGTTTTGAAAAGTGAAATTTGCCCTCCATGTCGTCACCGTGAGACATTCACCCCCGGAAAAATCGGCTCATTAAGTCGTTTGGAGACTACCACTTCGATCAGCAAATTATTTGACAATGATAGGGTGAAAGGACATCCTCACCAGCTTTGAGACCTCCCTCGTTTAGGGTGGCGGGACAAAAACACTTGGCCGAATGACATAAGTGTTCCAAAAATTGTCTTCCTCCTTCTTGCGCTGCTCATCAATCTTTACCTTCTCAGCAATCAAGCTCTTTATGTAGAAGTAGGGAACTCCCATGGGGCGATCCTTAGAGCTGGTCTTCCACAAAACACGCCAGTCGGTATACATCAAGTCAAAGAAGGGAAGCACGTGAATATATTGCTCGAATGCCATTGGTGGACTGTTGGGGGGCATGGTCGGAAGCTCAAGGGTGATGACCATTTGGACCAGAGAAGTGAAACCCTGAAGCTTGTCGACGAGGGCGACAAGGTGTTTGAGGGCTGGAGTAGAGTCCAGATTGACCGCACCGAGCTCGGCCTTTCCATGAGCGTGGTTCAAAGTTTTTGGGAAGTTCAATGAGATGAACAGGTTCTTTGTGTATTGGAAGAATTCGGGTCCAAGTCGATCCAATCTGTCGGAGACGGTAATAATCTTTGTTTCATTAGCCTCTAGAGTTTTGAATTTAAGAGGTAGGACCAACCTTGTTTGCAGTGTCCAGATCGCTGATGCCGATTCTAATTTCCACGTAGTTCTGCTCCCAAAGGTGCTGTTTCTCCTTTGAAGTCATGGATTTCAAGTCTTCAAGAAAATCGTAGTTGGCAAGTGCGTACTTGCATGTGAGGACATTTCTGTGAAATCCGTTTGGGAAAACTTCCTCGGCGAACTCGGCGACATTTCTGACAATATCGTTGACAGTGAGGACTATGTCTTTCATGGACTTATCAAGTCGCATGAGAAAGGTTTTTCCTGTTCGCTGTGGGGGCGGGGGCGGGACAAAATTACCAAGCTTCGTGAACGCTTGTGGGCTATTCGGCTTCGAAGAGGAAGAGGTTCCACGGAACTGCTTGCCTGAAACTTTGCGTTGAGGAGTTTGAGTTAGCATAGCGGACAACAAGGAATGATACCGTTTATTTTGGTGAAGAGGGCTAACCCATTGTTCCTCTGCTCTTGTGGTCGTTAGGGAAAAGAAGAGCGATCGTAATTGTTTGCTATCTTGGCAACGGCTTCGTGATCCGGTTTAGTTGATGTGTGCAGCTGAGTTGATGGAGTTGAGTTGATGTTGTTGAAAGGGAAAAATCTGGACCTCCAGGAAGAACGCAGAACTTAAATGCTTACGAGGGCATGCTCAAGCAAAGGGCAACGAAAGCAGACCCCCAACATTGCATTGAATTCGTCAATGCCGAAGATTTTACGAAGTCGCTTACCGTCTTTAGATTTTTATATTGAATGACAAGGTTGGCATCTTTGGCAGTAGCAGCGATGAGTCTCTATACTAACCTTCATCGACTGCAGCTCTAAAGGGTTTAAGCGAAAACCTTCTGGCAAAGACTTTTTCATGACTCATGAGTCCAATAATAGCAACAGAGATCATTGAATTCATGATAACGTAATATTTTCACAGAAATTCAGGGCGCAATTTGCGGACTATAATTCAATTCCATTCGGTCAAAGAAAATTCTATACAAGCTTTCTGGAATCTACAGGGAGGGCTTGGTAAGTATGAAACACGGCTCTTGCTTTCCTCTTGTCAAATATAGCAGTCGCTTGAGGGCATCACTATATCTGCCCCACTCGAAAAGAAATTTGTAACAGTTGCGTATGTATACTGACAAAATTGGAAGCCTGCATATCGTATCTTTCACATTCTAAATTTGTAAAGATTCCGAAGCCACTTGGCCGAGTGGGATTTCTTGCGAATTGATTTCACTCCCACATTATATCCCTATTCTAATGGCTTCAACTATTATTTCTTTCTCCGTTACCGCCTGCGTAACAACCGCGATCCCTCCATCGCCATCTAATTTACCTACCTCAATGACCCCTTTACTTCGCGTGCGCCTCCTCAGAAATTCGGCATCAATCTGCTCTAAAGTAAGACCCACAGTCTTAACCCAATAAACCACAACGAAAAAAAACCTGCAATATGTCCCAAGCAACATTAATCATGTAAAGCTTCCATCCAATCGCCTGAAAAGCGAATGGGAATATGAACATCATGAAGAGCCCAAAGCAATTGGAGAGAAACTCCATAAAGCCGACCCTATATGCTCGCATTGTGTAGTTGAGAATTTCTGGCTGGTAGAGCATTATGAGGGGTGTCCAGGCGATATTGTAGATTCCTTGAAAGAGGAAAATAAGTCCCCGTCCCCCCATTTGGGCCACCCTTTAACCTTAGCGACCTTGGTGGTTGCTCCTGTTGGGTGCTTCTGCTCGACGACTTTGTTGGATGTTGTGCAGGATGGAAGTCGAGTTAATAACGATATCTTTTCTGGCCTTATCCTTGGGCTCGATGCGCTCAAATGTAAGGGTTTCTGGCTTTGGAGGAGGTGCAGTTCCTGACTTCTTCACAGCAGCCTTCTCACTTCTCGCACTCTTGTTTCCCATTTTGGTGTTGTTTGCCGGTATTGTAACCAGAGAAGAAATGTTGCTCGACTAACGAGGTCCTGTAGACGAGGTGCTGTTAGACATCTCCGCTGCGACTTGAGAACTGAAAGCTGGGAAAGAAATTTGACCAAGAGTTGATTTAAACAAGAGTGAATGGGGGCAGAGCAGCTGTGATTACTTGCCAAATGTGAAGTTGAGGTTGAAGTAGAGCTCTACCGCTCTTTTGTAAAAGACTGATGATGAAAAGGAAGAGGGGAAACTGTCTCGGAGAGAGGCAGGATGGTTGCTGAAGACAGTGGAGAGTAGGAGATTAGCCACTGAAACAAATTGAATACCAGTTTGCCATTTTTGTCGTTCAGAAACTTGAAAGTGGTAAGCCTGATATGCTCTTAGGCTCCAAGGCCATTGGTTAGTGAACAGGATATATCCAGATAATGAATGACATTTCAGTGACAAAGATGACAATTAATTCGGGTTAATGACTATGAAAAGAGAATACAATGCGATTGTTATTATTAAAGAGGAACAAGGACGTACCAGGAGAAGACAAGAACAAAGCCTTGCTTTCAAAAAACCCAGCATAAAGAAAGGCAACAATAGAGGACTCTTACTTCATACACTATCCAGCAACAGGAAAGATCCACGGAGCTGCAGGAATTTGATTAACACTCCCGAAAAGGGGTAACAAGCAAATAAACCAAAAAATCTCAAACGAAAGGGATGCACTAGCATAAAAGCCAAAGCAAGCATTAGTTTTGGAGCCTACAGGATCCTATAAACAAAATCTAGATTCAGATGGGTGTTCCTAAATCATCCGATATATCCCAACGCCTACTCGTGCAGTGGAGAAGCCACTTTGCCGAAAAGCCTCAGTGTAACATGCCATATTCCAAAATCTTGACTCTCCAGGGATCCACTAGGAAAACTCTCAAATATCATGACACGTAACGCCCTACTACGCTAATCTGAGAGGCAACATATCAAGGCCATAAAGCATTCTTACTCCACAAATTTCCAGAAACCGTTGGTGGAGAAAGCAAGACTGAAGACCATGCTTCGATACCATCCACATAAAGTCGAAACTTCAAGATGCTTTGATCACTAACAGTATTCTCAATAGTAACCGCACCAAGTTTCGAATTGCCAGAGGGAATGTATCTAGGACCAGTCAGCGAAAGTTCCAATATAGGAAGCGCATTTAACCCACTTAACCATTACATCTTCTTCATCCGTTTGCTTATATGTCGGTATTGGCAAGTAAAATTGGCTGAGAGGGCTCGTTGAGAACTCGTGAACGGTGGCACTAACCGGCCACTTTCCACCTGCCGGTGGAGGGAATGCAGTCGCGGCAAATTCGTGACGATCCCCAGAAAGCACAATGACACCAACACCACCTCGAAGACCAACATCCCACATACGTTCCAAAATTGCTTGCCGCTCGCTGAGATATCCTGCCCAAGTATCAAGGCTATTGACCCGCCAATTTTTTGTAAAAGGAATACCCGACGCAATAATTTTCCATTTAACCCCTTTCGGCTCGGGCTTTTGCAGGAAAGCTAAGAGATCAGCAAGCTGATGAGGACCAAGCATTGTCTTCTCGGTGCTGTTTACTGGTAGATCACCAGAAGAGTCTCTATAAGTTCGTGTGTCAAGCATGAAGAAAGACGCGGGTCCTTGAGTGAACTCAAAATAGGTTGCATCTGGTCTGGGCG
Source organism: Cudoniella acicularis (assembly GCA_013054445.1). Lineage (NCBI taxonomy): Eukaryota > Fungi > Ascomycota > Leotiomycetes > Helotiales > Helotiaceae > Cudoniella > Cudoniella acicularis. Next base: position 19,085 of record JAAMPI010000521.1, read on the forward strand.
CATTATAAGTACCGGCTTGGCGGGCCTTGGGAGGATTGACTGAGGTTTGATAATTGTGCCACGGATCAGCAGCTGCTCTATAAACGCCAGTCGTATTTTTATCCCAATCATTCGCGATCTCGTGGTCATCTAAGATATGGATCCAACTGAGATTGTTTCCAACAGCCGGCCAATCGGGAGAGTTGTAGACCTGCCGATACTCCCGTCGATAGTCCTCGACACTTGTGCCGAACCTCTTTGGAACATCCACATATATGAAATCACCCAAGAACAACATAAATTGTGCACCACCAGGGATCGATCGAATTACCTCAGCCACATGTCTAAACCCGGGAATACTTAGAGGATGGTCGAGTGGATTGTACGGAAATCGAGGTTTGATGCAACTTGAAGTGAGAAATGTGAATGAACCCCGCTTCCCTACCTGGCCAGCCTTCGGCGGAACGGTAAAGAACCCCGTATGATTGTTGGAAGTAACCCACTGATATATTCGATCTGGGTGATTTGGCAAGGGAAAGGTCACAGCTCCCGTATAGTCCGTGTCGTTGTTCAAAAAGTGTATAGTCCCTGCAGATTGCCAAGATGCATCCTCATATGCAGCTGGCGGAGTTGCCAATCGATATGAAACGAAAATTGGAAGCTGTCCTGGATGGGGTTCTCGTACCAATATGCTTGCTTCAATGGGCGAAACGTATCCCACTCTTGCAAAAGATAAGCCATGGCTTGGGTGAAAGACCTTCGCGCGGTAGATCAGGTCTGTCGCAGCCAAGACTAGCAACCCATTGATCAATAATGTGGCCAGAGAAAGAAATGATGAAGTAGGACTTGGAATTCCGGTCAACATGGTGCGCCATGGCCTCGCCGACTTCTTTTCCAGTATGACTGTCTCCTCAATATCGATATCTTCCTCCATATGCGTTGGCTTTTCTCCCACGGGCAAATTCTGCGAATGCGCAACCGTTGATGGGAACTCAGGTGGTTGATCCTCCACCACCGTATCAGTTACTTTTGTATCCAGATCATCCTCCACGACATCATACGGCGATTGGGTCAGGTAACTCGTAACGAAGGAGGATAAGTAAACGGTGAAGGCAGAGTAAATTATCGGCGGGAAATGCTAATTACAGTCAGTTTCTCGTGTCCATCCAAAGGCTTGGGGTAACAGATGTGCGAACATGGCCTGGTATCCATCTTAAGAAAATGAAAGCAGAGAGACGCAAAACGAAGGAGCTGAGCGCCGTCACTTTCTCTTGAAGTGTTGACATGATGAGCAAAAATTGATCGTAATCATCAGATATCAAAAGGAAAGACAGAATTGAATTCCGCACGAATTGCCATGGACAAAAGGGGGGGTTGGTGGTGATAACATGGCATGGCCAGCATAGCATGAGATAAATTCCAAGCTCCTGATAAATCAACGTTTCGTCATTGAAAGCAGGGATTGGCTCAAGCCACATCTACCTAGGTAACGTCCATTTTGAGATTCAGGTTAGGCTTGATTGGGCAAAGCGTGAATTAATGTGGCTGGTGCAAGTGTGGCTTGATTATGGGTGTGGCAACTGCATTCTTTAAGTATTCCATTTTCGAACTTCCAACTGGTTGGTTACTGTTGCTCACAGGACACAGAGCACAGATCAATATCTCCATGAAGTCCGCGGGCTGCTATCTACTTCCCCGCTCCCATTTATTGATCCGCACGATCCTTTAGTTCCGACACCAGCTTACAAATATTCTCAAACTTTGAAGCTTTCAAGCCAGTGTTTGCACGAATCCGATTTTTTGTCAAACGGTCAGAAGACTTGAGCCCTAGCCTTTTATTTGCTAGCCTTCTGTGTAACTTCACTACCCCACTCTTGAACTGCTTTCAAGGTCCGAAGTGCGATCCCAAGGCCTGCTAAGCTCGGCCTTCGGGGTCTAAAATATCTTGCGATACATGCGCAGTTGCTGTACAACAAACGTTACAGCCCTATCGTCTTTATGGAATACATTCAGCCGAGCTGAGGAGAAGGAAACATCGCTTGGTAATGCAATCATTTCTGAGCCTTTTTACGTCATTTGAACGAAGAGACGGCCTCCTTCCCCTCTTCAGACTATTCACGTGATTCTCCCTCTCTTGCATTTATTATTTGCATGACCCCAGTCGTTAATATCCATCCATGATTGCCTCCAAAATCCGACAGTCATTCAGAGTTACACGCATCTTGAAAAATCAAGCCCGAACATATTCAGAGGCTCCTGCATCAACTTTCCAACAGTGGCGCGCAGCGGCAGGCAGAAACGATTCCAAGATGGCAACTCCAAGCAAGGTCCACCTGACTGTCAATGACACAGGCATCGTCAAGTTCACGACGCAAAACGAAGACACGGCTGTCAAAACATCGAAGCTTCTACAAGAAAACCACGATGTGAGCTCGAAGTCTTCTACACTTACCGCTGTGACTGACACGTGATCTAGAAGCATCACATCTTCTACACAAGGGATGGCTTCCACAATCATATCGTCCATCACCTGCTCACACTCTACGGCCTCGGCGCACCAGCCTCGGTCATTGAGAAGCGCTATGCAGAAAATGCACACCACCAGCGGCCCGCCACGAGCGGCGAAGATATCCCAGTCGAAGAACTCCACAGCCAACAAACCTTTGCCAGATGCTTAGGCAAAGAAAAGTACTATCACTCATTCCTAGTATTCTTTCAAAAAGAGATGGAAGACAAGGGTTGGGAGAATGTGCTGAAAGAGTATCTGTTCGCTGGAGATGAGAAATCAGATGATCTGCTGGGAAGATTGTACGGCGGTATGTCTTCCTCCCAACATCTAAACACAAGAATGATGACTGACAGTTACAGGATTTTTGCACCCCTTGATTCATCTCGGCTTCGGCATAGAGTTCAATCAACCAGCAGTCATAGCCGAAGCTCTTGCACAAGCAGCCATCCACGACAACTGGACAGGAAAATACCTCCTCGCGGCCGAGAAAGCCGCCAAAGCCAGTCCGCTTTCCAAGTCCAAGACACTCCCAGATCTCCTCGACGAAATTCGCGCCGACAAGAAACTCTCTAGAGCTGCTGAATGGGCAGACGGAAACAAGATCCGGGATGGAATCCTCGTCCGTGCTCACGACGAAATGCTCAAATATGCAACTCAATGGGTCGTGACACCCCTAAACCTCGAAGAAAAAACCGCAGAAATGATCAGCACCTCAATCTACTTCACAGCTGCTGCTCAACACCCTCCTAAACAAGTCAAAATTGACTTCTACTACATGCACTGCACCAATGCCTCCATATTCTTTCCCACATTCAACAAATTGACCTTCCTGCCAGTTGAAGCCAAAGTCCGTCTCCTACAGCTCAAAGGCTACCTCGACTTGGCTATGTATCCCTCCCGCCGTTCACCTCCCCTCCTCCTTGAGGAAATTTCTTCTTACGTCCCTGCCAAGCTCGAGAATGGAGAAGCGGACTGGCCTGGAATATTCAACCGGCTCTGGAATTTTGAAGACGATGGACATGCCGTTAAGCTTGGCCGAGCCGTGAGGAATGGCGAAATAGTGAGTAAGAAGTGGGAGGAGGAGGGAAGGGAATGGGTGCGGATCAAGGGATTCATGTGGGAAAAAATTGGGAATATGGCGATTGACAGTGTGGAAGATACTGGCGTGCGTTGGGCGCGGAGTGTGGGGTTTGAGGAAGCGTGGAAAGATTATGAGGATAGGCCGACGACGACTCATCTTTGAGCAGTCAATCACTGACCCATCTGGGCATCTGGAGAAAATATTTGAGAGCAAGTTTCTTTGCACATCGTTTGGAGGAGGCATGGAAGAATCATGAGTTTTGGTCAAGGAGGGCTGGCTCATCTTTGAACTAACAATGAAACACGGAAATTTGAAAGCAAATTTTAAAAGCTAATCTGCTCATGTGCTCCTACGAATTTGGCAATGTTCAAATGAGCGCTGAGATAGAAATACAGGATCATTGCACAATTTCTTAGGAATTAAGTTCTTGCTAAACAATTGCCTAGTTTACCCGATGTAGCAACCAGGGGGTCCAAGCTCTAGCGACCCCTCTCCTCGCTTAAACCATCTACACTCTCAAGATAACCATGCTTATGACAATTTTTCAGTCGCACGTTGTACTTCAAACTCCGTACAAGATTCCCATTCAAAACTTTTGTTGTGTCATTAGCAATTTTCATCCAGATTTTATTGTTTCGCTGTGGCGCTCTTTCGCCTATGGCTTTGTCCTACCTGGAGCTCTAATATGAGCGAGTTTCTTTGATTTTTTTTTTTAGAGATATCAGGTTTCTAAGAGACATTCCTGCACAATGACCACCCACGTAGGATCTTGGGGGTTCATCTGAGATGCTAACGTGAATGTAATTGGATCCAGACTGAACAAAGAAAAGAGATAGGCATTCACCACATCAACAGTGTGACGACGCACAACTCTAAAGGGGCCTAGGTTTTGCCACTTCCTCTACCTCAGTGAATGGCCGCTACGTGTATAAATTTAATGTCTAGCCCTCGTGGCAGGTAATTTGTCCCTTTGTCCATTGAACTCTACAACACACAGCTCTTCAAATCTCAACCATCAACAACATGCGCTTCTCAAATATCGCTCTCGCAACAGGAGCAGCCGGCCTCACTGCAGCTGCTCCCTTCGCATACCCACTGGTCAATGGCTTCCCCAACCTCAACTCAACAGCAATGGCTGAGGTCTTCAAGCTTGCGGCGGCACTTTGCCAAATGGACCTCTCCCAACCAAGCTCACCCCCGCCGCTGTTCAAACCCTACAGCTCATTGCAGCGAACGAGCTCTTTGAAGTTGCCTACTTCACCGAGCTGATCAGTAACATCACGACCAAAGTCCCCGGCTATGAATGCGATCAATATGTCCTCAACTCACTCACTGCCGTAGTGAATGTTAGTCCCCCTCCTCCTCAGCACTTCACCTCACTCCATACACAACATGCTAACTCTCAATCCCCTCCCTCTAGCAAGAACAAGTCCACGCCCTAGCAGCCAACGGCGTCCTAGCCAACGCCAAAAACACCACCATGCAACCCTGCAACTACACATTCCCCGTCACAAACCTCAAAGACGCCATCTCCCTCCCCGAAACCTTCACCTCCGTCGTGCTCGGCGTTCTCCCCCTCGCACAAGCCCAATTCGCCTCTGATGGCGGCGACGAAGCAGGTCTCATTCCCGTCGTCGGCTCTATCATCGGCCAAGAGGGCGAACAAACCGGCTTCTACCGTTTCTTGTAAAGGAAAGTCGCCTCTGCTGCTCCCATGCTGACAGGGGGTGCGCCGCAGTTTGCGTTCACGGCTGTTTCGCAGTTCATTGTGCCAGGTTCGTGTCCAAATATTAATCTTATCAGCTTGACTCCTTTCCTTGCACTCACGGTCGAGACGATCCCCAAAGATATGAACAGCACACAGCTGTTTAGCGTGGAGGGCCTTGTTAACGCGAGCAATTCTTCAATAGCGTATATTTCGGGCCAGAACCTTCCTGTCACAGTACCAATTTCGAATGTGACTATGGGTGGAGGAAAGACGTACTTCTTTGCTGAGTTTCCGTTTGATGCTGGGTTCTCAAGAGGGTTGACGATTGGTGCTCTGGTGCAGGGGTCAATGCCAGTGTTTAATTCGAGCGCGGAAGTTGCGGCTGCGACATTATTTGGTCCTGCGCTTATTGAGGTAGAATAAATAAGCATCTTTTGGTTGGCAGGGACATAGCTTATTTGTATGTCATAATATAAAAGAGAGTCTTATCCTAAGCTTAACATGAACCTGGAGTTGCGTGCCTCCCCCTTTCCTCGCTTAGACCCCCTGCGCTCTTCGACGACCAGTGCTGACCATAATACTTCACGATACACGTTGTGCTTCAATTAGATGCAAGCTGACTCAAAAATTAGGTTTAAAGTGAGGAATATTTTAGTCTTCTTGGGTAATGACCATACCCCGCTCTCTTCAGGAGTAACAAAAAAAGTCATCCCAGCACAGCACGCTTCCGAAAGCATTCAACAAAAAATTCCCAAAGCCATCAACACCTCAACGCCCATTCCCATAATTCATAATCATTCAGTTACATATCCACATTACCCACCCACAATCCCCTCAAAAGCAATAGCATTCTTAACCGTCCCACACTCCACCCCCTTCCTCGTCGCCAACCAGCAGAGCTCCCCACTCGACACACGCATCTCCAAAACATAATCGAGTTCTCTGAAAGCTACACCCTCTTTGTTCTTTCGCACCGGGAGCTCATCGTATATCCGTTCGTCGACAGATATCACGAGTTTACAAAGTGGCTGGACCTCTAGAGAGAAAACCCACACATCAGCAGCGAACTTTATCAAAAGTGCAAAAGCAAAAGTGGGTAGGTTGGAAAATACCTTCGGACTTCCTCGTTTCTGCCTCTTCGCTATGCGAGAAATATATTATTACCGGGAAGTTCATAATGTCGGTACGTGCGTGGACAGTGCGCCAATAAGTTTGTTTAACAGCCTCGTTCTTGTCGACATCGTCACCCTATTCATGCTCTCATGTTAGCGAATGATTTCATTAGTATGCTGGTGCCAAAGGCCCACTTATGAGAGTTCAAAATTAAGGAGATATGAATAACTTACCCTTTTGAGAAACCACTTAATCTGATTTTTGGCGTACCAAGCTTCCAGGTACCTATCATATTTTTTATCTTGGATGTTGTGGTGACCTTCAATAAATCGAGCTTCATGTACAACGCCATAGTTGTATTTCGAGATATGATTTACGACAAAATCACTTCGAAATCCCCTGAGGACTGCACCGCGGCAGATTGCTGTCTGTCTTGAAGCGAATTAGTGCTCTATTTTTCTTGAGATCCGATTAACACTTACGCTCTTGGCGGCTGTCGTATTTCAACTCCAGGAAAACTTCTGACCATCTCCTGCTTTAAATATTTATTTCCTCCAAACCCTCCGACGAGGAATATTGCCTAACAGTATAAGCCTTGAAGCTGGGGCTATTTTGAGGCTACCTACCACTGGCCGCTTTCCCTTCTTTGCCTCAACAGCGGACAATTGTGTGCCGACTAAGTCTTTGATCTTCGAACAAACCTCGCTGAACATGGCGTTTAAATGGCCGCTAGTCATGTCAGTACAGGACAATGGGAGGAGATGAAACTTACGTTTGAAGCACCAGGGATCCTGGTTCTAGTCTATTGAGATTGTCAAGGTTCAGGACAGAAGCGCGACTGTTTAAGTGAGCGATGCGCAGCCGCGCAATCTCTCTCTGAAAATCTGGCCCCGGAACTTCTCCTGGGGCAAAGTCTGCACTCGGTATTTCAAGACTTCCGTTGTCTGGCTGCTCTGCTGTGAAATCTGGGCCATGGACTCCAAGGTAGCCTTGTATATGCAAATGCCATTCCTTATCCTCCGGTGCGTCGATGGTAAAGTTTCGTTTGATGCCATGTTCCCAATCATTCATCAATTTCCCTTTCGCTTGTCCACTCAGAGCCTCATAATCCCCAACAGTGATCATTGTTCTGACTTGCTTCTCAAAAGCTCGATCGAGAAAAATAGCTCCACACATGCCACCTAAAGATTTTAGCCACCTTTGGTCAAGTCATGGTATTCGATGATGGGCGAGTACCGGTTGATTCAGAACACATTGTTAACTTCAGAGGATTTGTTTGCTTTACGGTGTAGCTGATTAAATCCTCGAAAATGATCAGTAAATTTTAACCTCGCGACGAAGGTTTCTTTTACTCACAACAGTGCCACCACCAGCATCACACACAACAAATCCATCGCCAACCTAAATAATATTTAGCCCCTGTGTAACACGTATCTAAATTACGTATGGCACTCTTCACTGATTGACGAATTTGATACTTCCTATCTGTGGTCACATATCACAAGTGCAAACTTGAAACTTCCCATCGAGAAAACAATGCCCAATATGCAAGAAAAGAAAGACAGTTGAGAATCAGGAACTTTGGGTATAACAATTAAAGTAACGTGGAACAAACCTTAAACCGCTTCCTTTCCAATGGCGTCATCTCCTCGAAGACAGCCATTGCTGCTGCTTCTGGTTCTCCAACCAGCACGAGAACTGTGCCGCGGCGCTTCAGTAGGCCCGCAATCTCCGCAGCCTGCTTCGTTAATTCCTGGGCGGTATGATCCCATATTGCTGGAACAGTAATTGTAATTTTCAGCGAAACATTTTCCCAGACAAAAACACCCACAGCATCTTGGATAATTCCAGTTGCGTGGGACCAAAGACAACGGAGATAGTCAGCTACCACTTGGACAGGATCTTTATCGAATCTCTGGAGGAGTGTTTGTAACGCTTGATATCTCTCGAATTGTTCTTTGGCGAGTTTCTCTGACGCAGCTTCGGACAGCAACAACTTGAACCAAGAGAGCGGGTGTCGATCAGCATCAAGCTTATAGCCCCAGGAAGTAACCTCCCCCTTACTATTGTATGTCAAAACCGACGGCACCTTATGTAAATCGGAATTTAGTGGTAAATCCGAGTCCCAGGACGAGATGGGGTTGATATTTTTCGGAGACGTAGATAACGCCCAGGCGATTCCAGAGAAACTGTAATCATATCAGTGCTTAAAAATCCAACGTTGGCATGAATGGAGAAGTGGTCGGCATTAACTCACGTTGTTCCCAGATCTATGCTAATAGATATCGATGTTTCTTCGTCATCTTCCTCCTCCTTTGCAACTTGAGAGAATGGAGTCGGCTTTTCATTTCTTGGGTCGTGTATAGGGGCGTTGGGAATCGACAACCGCTTCTTTTGATCTTGCTTTCCGACACTGACTATAGAATCTCGCTTCCGATGACGACCGAATATTTTCTTCATTGTTTGAGGTAGATGCAGAAGCTCCTCAGTTTGAGTTCCTGGGAGCGGATAGCGGCGGAAACGGAGTCGAATGACTAGGTGGACCTCGCGAAGTGATGCGCGAAAGGAGGGGTCCCCTCCCATCTGCGGCTCAGAAGTGAGGCTGGGGTCCAGATTATTCTAAGGCTGCCCTTGTTTCTTTCTTTCGTGCTCTTATCATGAGAACAATCACTGCTATTCGTATGATTCGCCGATAATGACATGATGTAATGTGCTCACTTCCCAATTTCAATCACGAACGCACCTATTTATAGACCTGCATCCCATCACGACAAAACGTGTAATTCTGGAGGTTTTGATTGCGGGTGTTGCTGAATGTCTCAGCCAAAGTTAACGCCTCGACTTGCTCTTTCCCCTCACCGCGTAATCTCACCACGATTGTGTTTCTGCTCAGCGGAACCCCACGTTCGAGAGGGTTTTGGTTGGTCAGAGAATCTCGGGCGCCGGTGAAGCAGTGGAAGCGCAGGTTCGACATTTTGCTTTTCAGACAAATCAATATGGAAGGTTTCGGTGAGCCGATTCAGCCTTCTCGAAAGACTCGCCATATGTGCCATTTGCGCCGAAAGCGCTGAACTTCAGAACCGCAACAAATTTGAATTCCATTGCAAACTGTTCAGCATTATGCCCCTGCTAGGATCTCGAACAGATGGTGATCGCTTTGCGAGCATGGTGTTGCTCATGGGAAACACTGGAGCGGGGAAGAGTTATTTTGTCAACAAATTGAAGGAAGGCTCGGTGGTCGAAGGCGACAGTCTCTATTCTTGTAAGAAACATTTTAGGAAGTGACGATCCACGCGAATGCGCTAACACACCTCCTGAGAAAGGCACTGCCAGGTGCCAGATTATCCAAGCAACCATCGGAAGAACGCATATTGCGATTTGCGATTGTCCTGGGTTCAACGATACGACAAGAAGCGATGCAGAGATTCTAAACGAAATTTCGAAAATCCTCTCGTCGCAGTATCTACTCAAAAAAAAACTGCGTCTCCGTGGGATCTTATACCTGCGAGATATCACAAGGAAGAGAATGGAAGGTTCGGACGTGAGAGCTTTCGAGCTCTTTAAGAAGCTTGTTGGGGTAGATTCATTTCCACATGTTGTATTTGTGACAACAATGTGGGGTGGTCTTAATGAACAGGAAATGGCGAGAGCTTTAAAGAATGAGATGGAATTGAGAGATGACTTTTGGCAAGAGATGATACAAAATGGGTCGTATATGACGAGATTTCAAGGTAACAAAGCGTCAGCGGAGGGAATCGTCTCTCAGTTGATTGGAGAGGCCAACCCAGTGATCTTGCGAATTCAGCGCGAATTGGTCGACAATGGCTGTGAGCTCGCAGACACAGCTGTTGGGAGTTCCCTATTACCTGTAGTAGAAGAAAGACTGGGCCACAGTAAGAGTAAAATCAAACGATTGAACGAGCGGCTGACGGGTGAGTCAAATGCAACAATTCAGAGCAAAGTGAAACTGGACATTAAAAAAGCTCAGAGCGAGGAAAACCAGGCTCAGTTTGAAAAGGACCAGCTGAAAGAGAAGGTCGGCTTAGAAATGAAGGATAAAATCAAGACAGGTGGAACTTGGCAAGATAACGTTCGTGTAATCTGTTCTGTGGTAGGAGTCAGCATCACTATTGTCGCCTCGGTGATTCTTCCGGCTGCGGGTGTTGGGTGCAATGTCATGTAAATTTGTGTTGCTGCTGGAACGGGGTGTTTTGTCGTCCTATTTTGATCATTGGTTATATCTTCTTTTTAGAGATAATGCAAAAGGACTACTTCAAGGAAACAGCTTCAAAGAAAACGCGTCATGACCTTGCGCAGCAATAAAATCCCGCTGGTTTCATGAGTCAGGAACCCCTAATTTTCTTATTCCTTCCACCACTTGTGTCGGCGTAGAAAAAGCATGGCGGGGCTTATTGATTGGGCATGCTTGTGACCCAATCGATATAAGCATATCCACGTGTCCGAAAAAAGCAAGTTGTCAAATGCTTGCACTTACCTTAGCGTAGCCTTGAGAGTCCTTGTACAGCCTTATTGCAATTCTTCAATGACCACCATCCAGACATTTCAAATTCAACTCAGTAAACCACCCATCAAAGCCAAAAGCTCAATATATATCTGTAATCATGAGCGCAAGTCAGCAGCTGACGCGTGAGTTCGCTTGGGGGGTTTTAACTGGACATTATTTCGAGTTCACTAACAGATTCACAGATTCCCAACAATCGCATCGCGATGACAAAAGTGTTGCCGTGCCAGATGCCACGCACCAATCCAGTACGATACAATCAAGGTTGAAGAACGTGAGTGAAAGATTCAGGGGACTTGGAGCAAATTCTCGCACTGGTAAAGGGCAACTGGTAAAGAGATCGTCCGCCGTAAGGCTGCGAAAGTCAAAAACGTCTTCGGCAGGAGCCAAAACTCAAACAAAGCGGAATCAACCAACAGTACCACACTATACGGCTCTCTCTCAACTGCCCACTTTGGAAGAGGAAGCGCCGAACGAGTGGGTCGACGAGAAACAACTTCCACGGATACCATCAGCATCAAAATTGCGACAGGTTTCGCATACAATGTCGCAAAGCGACCTCACGAAGAGGTCACATGATGAACTTGTAGAAGCTATTCTAGCTCTCCGTATAGAAAATGAAGAACTAAGGTCGAAGGATCCAGTGATAGCAAAGGCCAAAGATAGTTTCCTTGCTGAGGATGAAGACCTGAAGGAGGCTCGCAGACAAATCCACGAGTTACAGCAGCAATCACAAGCAGCGAAGAACAAAGTCGTTGAAATGGAGAGAGAGGTGAAGAAAATGGTTCGGGAAATGGCATTAGCAACCAAGCTAGGTCCCAATCAATTCGACGACACGCACATCAGAGATGAGGTGGCAAGATTGAGATACCAGGTATTCAACTGGGTTGCGAGTGAGGCGTGGCAAATGCCAAATAACTCGACCCAGAATAAGACAGACTCACAACGACGTTTGGAGCAGTACCAATTCCTAAGAACAACGTGCCCTAGATATGTTGAATATGTTGCCTCAATCAAAGATCTCAAGCGTTTGATACAGGCGCACGTATGGCAGCATCTCGTTCGGGGGGTGTTTGAGCGGGATATCTGGCTGGGACAAAGGTTCGGGCTTACGGGAACGAAATCTTAAGTTCCAATCCATACTTCCGACTGAGGAGGTATCTTAGTCAGTACATGTTGTGTATTGAGATGATTTCATGCTTACATATTCCTCTCTCCCAGCTGAAGGCACTCCTCAGGAACATGTCGAGCTACTTCATGAATGGCGGGCCACCAGTGCACGACTCTTGACTGTTCAAGCCTCGAGCTCTATGGAGGCATACATGCAGGAATCCGTAAAGGACCTAGTCATGGATCTTTTAGACGAGCTGAAGCCCCTCACAACCAAGGAGCCAAACGTTATTGCGATGAGAGACATTTTCTTAGAAGCAGTTCATCTTGACCAACAAATCCAGATGCAAAAGCAGCAGTACAAGTTCCTCCATGTTATATGGCCCGGTAAAGAATACAAGCCCGCATCGTTTTGTTTTTCAGAAAATTCCATGGAGATTGACGATGAAAAGTCGGACACGGAGTATTCGGAGGAAGTCACGCTCGTCGTTGCTCCAGGCGTAAAGAAAAATGGTAATTCTGCGGGAAAGAATTATGGTCAATCGATATCGATACTGAAAAGCCGAGTCGATGTCATGAAGATTGTCAATTAGTGGAGGTATATCGCCTTGATAATGGAAGATTCGTGTCTAAATCTGTGGAGAGTTTTCGTATTGACGTCAACATGCCTTCGAACAATTTGCTCTCATCGAAAAGGGGATGGCTTGGAACGGCTTTGACAGTCAAAGTCATCCACGGGGCGTCTCTTATCCTGCGTGTGTTGAGAAGGCGAGTTTGTTGCGTGTTGTTGAGAGAAGAAAACTTACGAGTTGAAGGCGCCTCGTTGGTGACGCATTTCCGGCTACACGGGTATTGATCTAGTCTATTTAGAGCTTAGCCTTCATTTATGTAAACACTACTGCAAAGTCAGCACGTCGAACTTAAAACAACTCACCAAACATCTACTCGGATCTATCCATACGCAATCCGTGAATTTCAGCCCTACGCTTCATGACCGCCTATGTGGATACGGATCTTACAACCACCACGGTCTACCCAGCTAGGACTGCTACATACGGTAGTTTGGGGCGAACTCCGGAGGCCTTGGCAATGAAACACTCTCCACCATCGCTGGTCAATTCCCTGTTCCCTTCTTCCGTATCGAATAAGTATACCAGAGAAGCAGTAAGAGAAGTCTCTATGTTCCGAGGTGGCGCGTATTATAAGATCATGTAGTGGAATGCATCAACGAAATTGTGCGAGCAAACCACGAATATATATTTTGTGGACAAGGATACCCATAAACTCAGGATTAATTTTTTCTTTCGCTAGCTCTGTTTTAGTCTCCGGACGTGAGCAGCTGCTGCTTTAACCTGAGCTGGGGGTGAGCATAGTCATCATAAGGTTACTTCGGGTCCCATTTTGGTGCTTTATGCGTCCCGGTTACAGTTTCCTAACCGAGTTTGCCAAGCACCCGATCTGCTCCCCTACAAGGGTTCCTGCCAGAGCCGATTTGGGATCCTCATACACAGGAAAGGATATGGTCAGGCTCGGAGTGATTTTCTCCATTCGTACTGGCGATTAGTTGCGTGGCGTTGACTTCTTCATTGCAGCTGGCTGTGAGGATTCAAAGGCGCATATAAGCTGGGCGACATGCATCGGTCCTCGTTTATTACACAATAGCTGCCTGGTACGCTATCGAGATTCTTCTTTGGGATTTGCCTACATTATGTAACACACGTTTCCAGCTAACGAAGATCGTCTCCTTTTATGCAGGTTCGGTCATTCGGGATCCGGCAGCCTCCTCCAGTGTGTCATACGTTAGACGTTCACTATACATAAGTGGCCACCATCCTGCGACCAAGACATGACGAAGTTTGGAAGTTGTGTCTTCCCTCCCCTTTCTTAGAGGAGCGTGTTTATGAGAACTGGTCGGCCCGCCGTCTCATAACTTTAACCCTAACCTTTCCCGTCTGCTAGAAAAGGCTTCGCAAAGAGCAACATGACTTACTGCGAGGCTGAGCGCTGTTACAACGATGCAGCAGAGGGCTACGATATTTGTTGGAGTCGTAAGTTTCCTGTCAACTCTAAGTACATCTCTAAGATGAAAATTCCTCAGATATGTGCAACTATACCGGGTGTTTCGAGATCAAATACATTAGTCCAAGCGACAGTACATACCCATACTGTAGGGGACGTAAGTTCTCAACTTCTCCTCTCGTTAACTAAGCTATTCATAACTATAATCGCGAAACAATATTGACATAGATTATTCACCCTTAGATTCATGCTCGACTAGCGACTGTCAGAGAGAATCTTATAAGAATCCGTCGACAGGGACACGTTATAAGTACTGCCTAGATCGTGCGT
>JAAMPI010000522.1:0-33442 GCA_013054445.1 Cudoniella acicularis
TGTTGGGAAAGAGGGAATGGTGGTGGGTGTTTGTTCGACGGGGAATGTGGAGTTGGTGAAAGGGTTGGGTGCTGATGAGGTGAGTATCTTTTGATCTATCCCGTCATGGCTCAAACTCCTTCTATTATATAAGACTTACAGATTTAGGTAATCGACTACCGACAATCTCTGCCCGTCTACGAACAACTAATAAAAAAATTCGGAGCCAACAAGTTCGACGTAATTATCGACACTGTCGGCATCCAAGAACTATTCCACAACTGCGCGCAAATTCTCAAACCCGGAAAACCATATCTCTCATTAGGAGTTCAGCCTTCAAAGTGCACAATCCCTGCCTTGCTGTATTCTGTTTGCCAGATACTGTTAAACGCTTTGTGGCCTCGATTTCTGGGTGGCGTCGATAGAAAATACGTCCAGGTGAATGGGTTTGCGAGTCTTGAGAATTTAGAGGCTTTGGCGGAGATGGCAGAGAAGGGAACGTTGAGGGTGCCGATTGACTCACAGTGGGAGTTTGGCGATGTGCAGAAGGTATGTGAAACTATTTGAGAATTTCCTTAGCTGACGAACACTGGCTAACCTCTTCAAGGCGTATGAAAAGATTTTAAGCAAAAGTAAAAGTGGGAAAGTCATTGTGAATGTAGAAAGTCAGTAATGCTCTGATCTTGAAAGGCCTTTTCCTTCGCTCGATCATCGATTAGGAAGTTTCATATAAAGAATAAAGTAGAATAATCAGCGAGTGTGTGAAAGAGGCTGCTGGAAGGAATCAATTACTTTTACTGGTGCTTAACCATCATTTCTTCAGGTTCCAGGCTCAGCACCCCTTCCTTCAAGTTCATTTTCTTCCAACTGGAACATGAGCCTTAACCTCAATTTCAACCTTCATCCCAAAAGCCAACTCACTAACCCCCACAGCCGTCAAAACCGGCTGATGATTAGGCAAATACCACTTCAAATAGCTCACCATACCCCCCACTGCCTTCTCATCAAGCGGAACATGATAAGAACGAATAGAATAAACGTCTTCCCATTCTATAGCACCAGAAGTTTTGAGATTATGCTCGACATTCTTGAAAGCTTGCTCGATTTGGGCAGTGACATCGTTTGGGATTTCGTCTGTTTCGCGGTTCCAACCACCTACGGATGGTGTATCAGTAGTGACGTTTGTGAAATATAAAGAATAAAAAAAGGGGGAGGGGGAATTAGTAACTTTGTCGTCCAAGAATATCAAATTTGTCCCGTGGAAACACCGGTTCCAGAGCAGCGAGCGCTAAACTGATATGAAATTGGATTATGATAGCTCTCTGCCAGAGTACCAGGAATTGGAGCACTTGCTGGCTGATACGGAATTTTTTTTTTTCAACAAAGCTTATATACCTAGCTAAAATAAAAAAAATAAAAAACATAGTTTTCAACGTGGCAATGTAAGCAAAAAGAGCAATTCAAACTTTTGAAATGTTGAATATTAACTTGGCCGAGATTTAAAGAAGGATGAGACCAAAGGAGTCTGCGATGACTTCATCAATAACGCGCATCGACACAACGGAAATAGCCCCCAAATAAACTAGATACTCCTCAAGATTCAACGCCCCAATGTCTCGCTTTCCAATGGCTAAATATCAAGATTAGCCTCTAAATATTTGCTGTCTTGACTCCCGCGAATCACGCAGTAATATAAGACCGAGGCTCTCGTAAAAATCGAGAAGCTTTGAGGTCCATAAGACTCTGTGCATAGTATTTGGAACAACTCATCAGAAAATCTTATAATCAGTGTTGAACGATCGAGTACATCTACACCATGCCCCATCAGACTTCGCGCAATGACCTACCCACATCCAGCTACAAAGCAGCATCATAAAGACTGTATGATACAACCATTCAGCATATTTGAAAGAAAGAGGATATTGCGGCCGCGCAAGCGTCGACTTTCTTTGGTCGAAAACGCTAATATATATCGAGAAGGATTGATCTTGATGGAGCAGCGTCCAGATTGCTGCGCAAGGACGCAAGACCAGTGCAGGTCATGAATGGCTGGAATCCTTGAGTGAACGCTAATGCAAGAGCATGCGAGCAAGAGATACCCACTCCACGTTGCTAGGTGGCTAGCGATGGAACTTCGTGGTAACGGACAGAAGATTGTTGAGTTTGGCAGGGAAGACAAGAAAAGTCCGATTGGGCCAGTGGCCGGAGATGCATTATTCTATGTAGTTGAGGCGCTGCGATGAAGCGGTGGCATCTGAATCATGATTCAAAATTGTATAAGTGTTGAAAGATGTTGTTTTTGGGGATCCACAGGGATATTTACAGTAGTTGGAAATATCTGAGGGTTCTGCTGCTACGGATGTATTAATGATTAAAAACTGAAATAAAGCGCGGAAATACGTACAATTATTCGGTTGATAATTCGTTTTTTTGTTGATAATAACTTTTGCCGGTCACCCTGCGAGCGCCTTGCCAATCAAAGCTTGACTCGTCTCAGACATTGGGATCTTCAACGCCAATTCATGTCCCTTGTCGCTCATCTTTCCCCACGTTTTCCGGAGGATACCAATTATTTTCTCCTCATCGTGGCCCTTCTCGAATGCGTCGAATTGATCATCAAGGAAAACGAGGCACGCGACATCTTCCAGAATTTGGGTCTCCTCGTTCTTCTTCAAATCCTCTTTGCGGATCAACTTCGCAACCTCTTCTGCTTCCTCCGTTGTAAAGTTGCAGCCCACACATATCCCAGAGGCCAGGTCCGCCTGCCTTTTCTTCAAAAAAGTCCGCCAATTCAAATATCCTGCCTTCGTCATTGGATACGAGTCGCGTGGTATTTCCCACCGTCGAAAATGCTGCGCGCGGATTGCGACTTTGAGAATAGGTGACGCGTCCGGAGCACGGAGAGAGAGGTAGTGTGTCATCTTCTGCGCGTAGTGAAGTTCATATGGCACGTCCTGGCCGTCGACAATGGTGATGTTTGGATCTTGAGCATGTGCTTCGTCGATGATGGAAATAGCAGCTTCGTAGTTTTTGGCTGCCATTGTGGCGGAGAGAATTCGAATTCAGAGGGACAGAGTGGCGAATGTGTGTTGCGGGAATGAATTGAAATGTGCTGAGAATTGTTGGTGAGGTCCGAATCTGATGTTATGGAAGAGCTGTGGAGGAGTTGGGAGCTTGAAAGAAAAGGGAACTGCTCGTATGGAGGGGTTGAGTAGCATCTCGCTTAACCCCTCAAGGTGTGTGACAAGAAGTGTGAAGGTGTGTACGGAAAGAAACATAAAAATTAGCACGACGCGACGCGCAAGGCAACATTCGTATATTAGAACTTCCTATGTAACATACAGGTATTACCCAGCCCTCCGCCTATTGTACTCGCCGTCCGCGTCCTTTGATCAGTAACCCAAGGAGAAATTGTGCGCCATGGAGCTTCTTGAATTGCCTGTCGAGATCGCCCAGCTAATCCTCAACGAAATCGTGCCCGATGTAGGCCTGTATAAGGCGCTGCGATGAAGACTTGTGTGCAGCAAGCCCCCTTCTTAACGAGCAGACCTTTGGAATTAACATTGACCGAACCAGAGACTTTTGATCAAATGGTGGAAGATTCTCTCTTTGTTGGCCCACATATCGACGTCAAATCCAATCCAAGATGCAAACGAATTACGCCCATCTTTTTTGCTCGGTTTCTGGAATCAAAAGTTAAAAGCGACAACCAGGGAAAGACCTTGATCTCGGACTTGATTCAGAATATAGTCCATTTACTCACTGGCGAAGAGAAGTCGCCCACGCTTCGGGAAGCATACACAACGGCACTCTGCGAAGCAATGGCAAGACACATGCCCGTGGAGAAAGCGTTACATATTGTTGCCTCGGTAGATGCTAAAGAATGGAACACAACTGGAATACAGAGAGCCGCTGTTGTCGCAGCCGCGGCCTGCAGTGACATCACATCAATGAAGGCGCTCTTGATGGATCTTCCATATATTCGCCGCGACAGCACTTATTTCGGAAGCATGTTGACTGCTGCCGCCGTAAATGGTCATTACGAAGCCGCCGTGCTACTTCTAGATCATGGTGCAGATCCAAATGACAGATCAGAACGGTCTCCGAGCGCAATGCAAGCAGCTGCGTTTGCAGGCCACATCGAAATCGTCCAACTTTTCTTAGCGAGGTTTTACAAGCTCGGGGATTTGGGACGTGAAGACGGTTGAGCCATTATGCAAGCTTTAGAAGGCCGACGTAAAGATGTTTTGAGGCTACTACTAGCTCGCGTTAATGCGAAGAACAAGCCAAGGACAGAAGACGCGTGTTTNNTGATGCTATTACTGCTGGCTGTGCAGATACAGTGGCTGAGATGCTGGATTCCGAGGTTGATCCTTTTGTTATTGGTTACATGTCCACACTTGAGTGGGGCCCACTCCTGACTCCTCTCGAGCAGGCTGCTATGTGTGATAGGAAAGAGGTTGTTCAGCTGCTGTTGGATCGAAGACTCGATCGAAGCTACTGTAACCTTGGCGGCGCTCTGGCTAGAGCGGCCAAAAATGGACATGAAGAAATTGCTACAGCTCTTCTTCGCGAAGGAGCGGATGTGAATTTCGAAGGGAACCATGCAGCCTATGCTAAGACGCGTTTCGAACTAGTTTGGTAGCAAATGCAAGCAGGCCACGTCTTACACCCCTAGTTGCCGCTGCACAAAATGACGAGGCAAATATGATTCGATTCCTGCTTAGCAGAGGAGTTGATCTGAATGCCAATGATCAAGGCCAGCAGGCGTTAGTTTTTGCCTGCAATTATGGTTTTGAGAAAACTGTGCGCGTCCTTATTGAAGCAGGAGTTGATCCCAATTGCTCACATAACTCCGGCTGGTGTCCTGTATCCCCGTTGAAGTCTGCAATGGATACCGGGCAGGATCATATAGTAAAGCTTTTGCTCGAACGTGGCGTCGACCCGATTGAAGTTGAGCTTCCGGGGCCTTGGTTCCACAACTTGTAGAAATTGTTCACTTTCTGTGACAACTGCAATGCTTGTTCTTCACAGTGTTTCTGCTTTCTTATGCAACACTTCAAACTTTAGTTTCGTTGTGTCGTTGAAGCGCTAACGGAGCGATCACTCATTGTAAGAAAGGGCTCCTGCAAATTGGCGTTTAGCAGGCTTCTCAACTCGATATAAAGTGATCCCAATGGGGAATGCTTTAGGATCGCATCGCCCTGCATCAAATGTTCATATCTAACCACGACAACTGGTGTTGCAGAGTGTATCCCAATTGGCGTAAGCACAGAGAGTTTAGAAGCTCATGCAAGGCCACCAGCGTGGAACACAGGGATCAAGAGGTCGAATTCATCCAAATGGCTGCATAAAAATGTCACTAAGAGGTTGGTTGCCTAGTTTTTAAATCCGGACTAAGTCCGGACTGCTGCGCCGCAATCAAGAACGTCCATGTGATCGACCTCATTCTGCCTTGACATTGACCCTATTGTTTCTTGATTTGTTATCTATGTCATAGCTCTTCACCCGCTCTCCTCTTGTAACCAAAAAGTCCATGGCTTCTTGGGTGGTTGAAATAGAATGGTTGCTAAATGGGCGGTGTGGAGCTGAGCGTAGTTGGTGGTCCTGCATGTCCCCCTCCTTAAGCGAGATATACAGAAAGCCTCTAAAAACCTATCCCCCACTCTCAACCAGAACTTCATCTGGAGACTAGGACCAAATGGTTTAGCTACGGCGTGAGCTGCTGGCCCTTGCTTTGAAACTGTGGCCCTTTTCGCCTTTCATCAGTGCACAGTGCATGCTAGACTCTAGAGTATCTATCAATCAAAACTATATGGCTGCGAAGAAGGTCTCTGGCCCCACCCGCAGCAGCATCACCATCACCATGCCCTTGAAATCACTCCACCGCCCACAACGTACAAACAAAGAATACACTATTCTAGCTCTGGCCCTTGACATCCTTCGTGAACCCCAAACGATCCATCATTTTGCCTTTGCATTAATTCTTGAAAGAAACGCCTATAAAAACGCCATCAAACTCAGCGTCGCAGCGACCTAGAATTTAGACACTTCGAAGTGAACCAAGCCTCGGCAGGCTTTCTGACTTTCTCTAAGGCACCGTGGCATCAACGGAAAACTCACCGAGATCGTAGTTCATTCGTAACAAGATACAACTGAGAAAGAAGGCTAGAAAAGAGGCTAGGGAGAAACTTTAAAGATTCAAGGTTTAAGGCTGAGGTCGCCCGGTGAATTGTGGATAACAGTCTTGGTAAGACTTTCTTGCAGCTCTCAAGAGTTGAGTCTTGTCAGCCTTAAATACGATGAGCTGACTCGGTTGAGTTGAGAAGTGCGGCTGTAAAATTGTGAATAAGGTTAGGTAGTGGTCTGTGACTTCTTGCCTCCACATTGGGATCGAGCCCCGTCATCGGTGCATTGACTGGGGGCCAGGCAGCAAAGACTCCAAAGAGGCACACAATGCCTGTGTTTTCGGTGTTCTTTCTTGCTCGCCAGCTGCGAGGTTGGAGAAGTAAAAGGGGATGGAGGCTAGAGGCTGAGGGAGGTGGGATGTTTGTGCTATGATGAGATCAGATTACGGATAGGATGAGGAAGTCTAGAATCTGGAATGATGATTGCTACGCCTTGTTTATGTAAGCAGCTGGCGTTTTAACGTATTGTTGGTCGTTGACTTGTTACTGTACTACCGCAGGGCGATATTTTCGGAATTTGGCGCGAATTAGTGATGTTGACGAGGTGATTTGCTTTAGGTATTGGCTGGATGGTTATGGATACTATTTTAGGATTCGGAGTTTGGCTGAGAGCTGGGTAATACGAGATTAGTTGAGAGTTTGCTTTTAGGTGTTGGCTGAAAGGGCATGGATACTAATTTAGGATTCGGAGTTTGGCGCCGAGCTGGGAGCTTATGTTTAGGTGTTGGCTGAATGGGTTATGGTATGTTGGTCATTGTTTGTTTCATTTACAAGATAGAGTTTGTCATTCTGCCCTAGCTGGCTGACTTAGTGGAGTTGGGAATTTTGGCAAGTTTGTGGTGAGGATTAGAGTGGATTAGAATGGGATAGAGGTGGGGTGGCAGTGTCCCTTCTAGTTTCAACTTCACAGCACTTTCCTAGGAAGGAGGACTCGTTACCGCGGGGCATTGATTTCGGAGTTTAGCACCAGCTGGTGATGCTGATAGTGGAGGTTGAAGGGGAGTTTATTTTAGGTTTTGGCAGAATTGGTATGGTATGTTGGTTGGTCATTTTCTGTGATTCTGCCCCGTACGGCTGACTTTGTGGGGTTTAGAAGTTTTGCAAGTTTGTGGTGTGGATTAGAATGGCTGACTTGATTTACTTGAGTCCTGACGGAATTTGTGAGCTTGCACTGTAGATTAGATTGAATTGGATAGAAGGTATATTCTTAAACTTCACCGCACTTACCCAAGAAAGGTAGAAGATGCCATTTCTACTGAGTGTAGATATCGGAGTTTGCGCGGGCTAGTGATACTGACGAGGGAGATTAGCTAGGAGTTTGTTTTAGGTGTTGGCAGAGTGGACAATATCATTGGTACATCGATTATGGTTTGTGTCGTTCACAGAATACGAAGTAGAGTTTGCGAGTCTGCCCTGTATGGCTGATTTGAGTCCTGACTTGGTGGAATTTGGAATTTTAAAAATTTGAAGTGTGGATTAGATCGATTAGAATGGAATGGCGGTGCCTCTTCTCAGTTTCAACTTCGCGGCACTTTCCTTAGAGGGAGGACTCGTTGCTGTGGGGCGTCAACTCGGAGCTTGGCGCGAACTGGTGATGCTGAAGAGGGAGATTCTATCATTTGGACAATGAAGTCTACGATTCTGCCCTGGCTAACTTGGTGAAGTTTAAAGTTTCTAATCTTGCAGGGTCTCACCGCAATCTCCCAAAACAGAAGGAGACTCCATCGGAGTCCATTTTAGACCGGCAGCAAAGCATTTCATTGCTAGGTAGCCACTTGTGCCTTACCACCTTAGTACCTTTTTGCACTGCCCCCCTGGGGCTCAACTATCTTGGGTAAAATGATGTCAGAGGGTTCCGACAGCTTGAATGTGGCGCATAGCTAATCTCGTGTTACATTTAGCCGAACCAGACTACGAGGTTGGGTTGCGATGTTCACTTATAGTAGTCCATTTTGGGACTTAGTATACTGTATTCGTGTCCAGGGGTCCACAGACCACGAGGAAAGGGTGTAGCCTTAAAACACCTGCGCCCTGCCTTGTGGATCTCGTGGAGCATTCGGATGAATATTGGATAAAAGTGGGGATCTTATTTTTTTTTTAGTGGGTAAGGAATGACCACGATGGGAATGGGTCATGTTGACAACGGTGGATGATGATGAATGTTTTGGTGGTTCTCGTGCTCGGTATTGTCAGTCACATTGTGTTGGTTGGTTTTGGGGACGGGTGACTTCCGAGCCACGTGGCTAATTTCTTTCCGGGATGATGTTGGCAAATAGGAAATTATTTTTCTTTTTTTGTTTTTGGGGGAGAAATTCGTGGGTATTGGATAGGTTGTGGGATTAGGATAAAGTTCAGGTTGATTTGTTGGCTGCTTTGTTTTTGTGTTGTGAGGAGAGAAGGGAGAGAGAGATCCTTGTTGGGGAGATTAGGCGAAGGTTTATTTTGTGGAGAGGACAGGGGGTATGACGAGCATGATGAGCATTTGATAAGTGGTAGGGACAGGTGACTGAGCCTCCAGAGATGCCTTAGGGGATATGGAACGGTGAGATGTTTGATGATTTTGTTGATGATGGGATAGTGGGTTTTGTGAGGGTAAAGATTTGTTTAGGAGATGAGTTATACGGTAAGTATCGTTGTTTGTAACATAAAGTACACGGTAGTTATATACCAGTTAATATTTGCTAAAAGAGTGAGTTCTATGATTATAAATATTACTAATAACACGACGACTGGGGTATTAACACACTATTGGTTGATATACGGATTTAATTAATTTTTATAATTCTTTCCGACTTATACCCACAGGATATTTCGGATTCCACGAGCCGTAGAATCCAAATTACAAGGTAGATCTGGGTTAGATTCTGATTCCCGAAGAGCTGAACTATTGAAGCCGTTGGAATCATTCTGGAGTCCGAGAAAAAGCGCCTAAGTGATGGCATTCAAACTAATCTCTCAGCAGAAGCAATGCCATCAAGGCATTATTCAGCTTGAAATATTGAGTTTGAAAATGTCCCGCTCATTGTATCGTGAAGCTTCCAGCTGAATTTTCAAACTTCTGAGTAAGAGAGGCGAAAATCAAGCAGAAAGCCAAAGGCTTGTCGGTGAAGTGTATCGTCAAACTCAAGATGGCCTCAGATTAGGGGGTTTCTTTCTAGAAGCGCTTATACAACGGGACTCACAGTGAGCTTCGCCTCAAGAACAGGCCTTCAACCCCATATATCGCTCATCTCACTTCGCACTAAGGGTCATTTGGCCACTTTAGTTGTTGTCTCACAGCCCGAAGAGTCATGTACCGTGTACACGTGACCCCCGCTATGCAAGCTAGGGAAGCTAGGCGAAGGTGCCAAACCCATGTCAGGCAGCAAGGCAGGCATTTTTCCAAGGCTGACTGTTAGCGCTCGGGCGGTTGCCTTGTTCCAGCTCGTTGCGATGGTCGCTCCTCCACCTTTACCGTTCGCAACAAACAATCAAAATCATCGAAAGGGCCGCGCAGTCAAGCTGATTGTCGCAACTATCGCAAGCATCAAGTTTTTCGTATTATCAAGTTGATCTCGGCGCGCTGACGACCTCAGACGGTCGCTGTCGCATCCTTTCGCCCCTTTGCACCAAGGCTGCACGGGCGCAATAATCTTTATTCAGGCGACAACCTCTCCGCACCGAGAGGCATCAAAGTCATCACAAAAAGCACCTGGTATGGACGCTGGCAACGGCAATAGAATCATTTCAGGTTCAGGTTCGAGGAATAGCAATACGGACGGCCGCAGTGAAGGCCAGAGTCACGTGGAGTCCCAGCAGGGCTCTTCTAAGCAACACTCAAGATATTCAATCGCCACGCTCTTGGATACTTTACGATCGTGGTGGGCCTACTTGAATCAGCTCACATCGTCATCACCATCAAAACCAATGATTCCTGACGGCCTCACCCTTGAGGAGGCCGCTCAATATGAGACGCTTCTTCGCGTAGTTGAGGCTCGCCGTGCTGATGGCACGAAACCACCTAGAGTCGTTGTGATAACGGATTTGGCTAAGGATTACGACGATTTGGCAGCTATGGTTGTATTGAAAGAGCTCCATCGTGTTGGATGTGTAAAGCTTATGGGTTTCATCGCAAATCTCATGCCAGCAATGGATCGCGCTCGCTTTGGACGAGGAGCGCTCGATGAGCTCGACTTGCAACTTATACCTATTGCAAGAGGTACGTCAGGATTTCCAGAATCAGGTTTCAAAAAACACAAAATTCTCGACTACGAATTCGACTGCGATTTCATGGCTGATCAAGACGATCCCCGCCTTGTCACTCAGAAGGGGGAAGACCTGCTTTTGCGCTTGTGCCAGGACGCCATCAGGTCCGGCGATAAGCTAACTTTACTTCTTATTTCATCTTTGGAGGACATTTTTACATTTTCACTAAAGTATCCCAACGAGCTGAGAGCTGCTGTTTCCAATATTATACTCCAGGGTGGATACACCATT
The DNA here is from genome assembly GCA_013054445.1 of Cudoniella acicularis. Classification (NCBI taxonomy): domain Eukaryota; kingdom Fungi; phylum Ascomycota; class Leotiomycetes; order Helotiales; family Helotiaceae; genus Cudoniella; species Cudoniella acicularis. Next base: position 10,644 of record JAAMPI010000522.1, read on the forward strand.
TCAGAAGGAAAGCTTGAACCGGATGAGTCTGCAAACAACAATCGGTACGATTTTGAAGCCGCGCAGAAGTTCCACACCTTTATGCAGGAATCAAAGATCCCCACCACAGTCTACACCAAAGTAGCAGCTTTTGCTACTCCTTTGACTTCCCAACTTTTTGGAGAGATGGCAGAGACCAAGCATCCCCTCGGAAAACATCTTCGACATGTGCAGACTTTCCAAAATCTTGCCTTCTACAGATCTGCCTCGAGCAAAGACCCAAAAGAAAGGTTTGCTCCTTTCATGGATCAAGAATGGTTTCTGAGGAATAGAAGTAGCTGGTTCAACGTTCACCACGAACCAGGCACACCATATCCCAAAGATGAAGAGCTAATACCATATCTCACGAAAGTGGTAATTTATGACGCTCTTGCCGCATTGGGGGCCGCTGGATCTGACGCCCTCCATGATCTTAATGTCTTGAGAATCGACGATCAAGAGGCTTCAATACATAAAATCGTTGGAAAAGCAGGGCCTCCAAGCGATCCTGGCATCAACCCTGAGCAGATGGCTCTTGTCTTGTCCGCTCTTCTTAAAGGATCACTTCTATCATGCCAGCAAGGGATTCGGTGAAGTTACGGTAGCCAGCGAGAGAAGAGCATTATTTCAAGCGACCACCACGACGGCCTCCACAGCACACTTTCGACGCAAGTACATCAATACAAAATGCCGATCCATCGATAGCACGATACCACCGAACTTTCTGATGATGTGGATCAAATCTGTACATGCCAAGAAAAGCAATCCGCAGCTTCATACATGTGTATGTCTTCCAAAGTGCCGGTGATGAGGCCCCGTACCGGGCCGAGAAGATTGACAGGCCCCACTCTCTCGTTGCTACTGTAGCTGTAGTCTCGGGTGAACCTAAGATCGAGAGCTGATCGATAAAGAATTAGAATAGGCTTTGGAGCACGTTGATACTGCGCAAGCATGTTATTTGATACGGTCAAAGGAGTAGTTCGTAGGGGCGGCCTGTATTGAAATTTATATGTACTTATACCATTTGGGTGGGGGCGAGACGGGGATTATGAACAACGGTCTATTTAAGATTATTTATATAGGATGCTTTGAAACACTTGTTTCATTGCGTGCGTCTATCAATAAACGAATGCAGTATTTTCAATGCGCCGTTTTCTGCTTTAGCGAGGCTTCCTAACTTCGAGACTATTTTACCGCTGCAACTAATCATTCCTTTTCGTGTCACCTACTTTCTGTTCTGCCTCGCTTTATTGCATTTGATTACATCGTAATTTGTATTGCGGCTCCTCTTCGCTGGTCTTACTAGCGCTGCAGTTGCAGGGATCCCCGCTCGATGAGCTGTTCGGGCTTAGTCGCTGACCGCCACCGTAAAAGGCGCAGCCAGCACAGCCTGAACTTCAAGAAAACAGCAGCACACCTCACCATCGAAGTTCTTAACTCATCAGTCTTATCGCCCTGGCGTCTTCATTCCGGATATCACCCATTCGTTTCCGTGAATCCGACATGGCCCCGGCGAAGAGAATCGAGGCTCAAACCAAGGAACTGCTCGAGAAAGAATTGACGCCCAGAGGACCAAGCCAATTGTCATCGATATCAAGACTGCCTTTGACCCAATTCGAGATTCCGGTGGATCTCGATAATGAATTGCCCCAGAAAGACGAGAATAGACCCAATATACTTCCACACAGTGATCATGCGGGGAGCCCTTACTACATAGGGGGCATGTATGATAAGGGAATTTCTAGATCCATATGGGAGATCGATACGTAAGAACAAAAATGTTTTTAGGGTTCTCTGCAATCAACTGACATTTGTTTCAGTGCCAATCGACCCTATTTGCGTTACTTGAAAAGTCTTGGTGAAGGATGGCCTCATATCACGTGGCTTGCCGATTTCATGGAAGTTGGAACCTCGCCTATAAAATGGAAATTTCTCACGGATGAGGACATCGAACTACGAGCAAAGCGTACAAGGGTTGCCGTACTCAATTTCACCGCCGACGGGAAGACGCCAACACGGCAGAATATCCAGAGCAGTAAGGAACTTCGAGAATACTTGGAAGACCCCGGTTTAAAGCACGATCCCGATTATGCTCGTCTTTTGGTTGTGGAAGATCTGTCGCGGGATGTCATTGAATTGTTGGGCGCTCAGTATGATATTGATCCTTTGTTTTTCCGAGCTCAGATCCAGGACTATCTGTGGTATAATACTAAGGATCCTTGGGTTGAGTTGAATGACCTGGACCACATTGCCAGCGAGCGGAACTTCTTCAACATTCGGTACATGCGACCCAGATATTTCATTTCTGAAAAGTCCATCGATGATGCAAAAGGCGAACTTGGTACTTTCAATGTGTTGAGACGGCTTGAGCAGGATTTGAGTTACCGTATCCGCCAGATACGAAAGCTAAAAGGCCCCACAGTTGGTGTAGTTCGAAGCAAGACAGCACTCTGGATTAGGAAGAACAAAGGAGACGAGAAGGGGGTTTTAGGTGAGTTTGACCTTCCACGATTTTGTGACACTGCTGATTTTGAAAGCGATACTTGTCGTCGATCCCACCCTCAGTCACGGCTATTCCCTCTGGGGCGGCCCCCGCAACCTCCAACCATGCCCCAGTATGCACACCCCCCTCCCCGCCGCTCCACCGCGCTCCACCCTCTTCGAAGATGTCCTCCACTACCTCACCACAATGTCCCGCGAAGACATCCTCTCCATCAAAGTTGAACCCCGCGCCCTCGGCCTCCCCATCGCCAGCCTCGTCGCCTCGGACTGGAAAACCGTCGTCAGCTACATCATCACCGGCCTGACAAAAATCGAATGGGAGCTCGAACACCCCGATTACCGCGACGCAACGTACGGCCTCGAAGGCCTCCTCGATAGATTACATCCTCTCCGCCGCCTCATCCCCGTCTACCGCGCCATGGTCTCCGAATCCCTCAACACGATCCTCAATCCCTTGAAAATCGCCGGTGCGTCACAAGCCTCTGCGCACCTCCGAAAGCTGCACACCGATTTCCAAAGTATCCTCGACGACATCGACCGCCTGCAAATCCGCACCCAGAACATCATCGGTCTCGCCACCACCATCATCGGCATGGAAGAAAATCAACGCGCCATGAAAATGAACGAGAATTTGGTACGAGTCACCTACCTCGCCGTTATCTTCGCACCCATGGCATTCGTGTCCAGTTTCTTCAGCATGACACCTGATCTTAGCACGCTGAAACAAACTTTTTGGATTTATTTTGCTGTGACGGTCCCGTTGACGGTTATTTGTCTCGTGGTGGCGATTTATGTTAAGGGGGTTGGGAGGGCGTACCATTGGCTTGTTAAAAAAGGGAGGAAGGGGATAGAGAAGGCGGGGAAGAAGGAGAAGGATGTTTGATTGATGAATTATGATGTTTGCGGCAACTTGAACGAATTTCTTTTTGTTGAAAAAGCATACGCATACGCATATTTTTGGCATATACACTAGCATACTGGCATTGGATTAAATTGTTGCAGGATACATACATATAGATAATGAGCGTTTTTAGCGTTGAATGCATTTTATTTATATTCATGCTCAGAGCTACTACTGTTTAATAATCTATTTCTAAATTAATAGTCAGGAGCATTGTTTTATTTCATTCTGTATATAATCTATTTACGCTTTCTTATTTAGAGTTATTGCTTCTAATTGATTATCTTTATATCTTAGTAAAGAAAAATAGTCGGCTTTGAGAGAGAGGATAGGTAACGGTTCCTTATTTTGTTCGCCTAGATTAGAAGGTTGCGTTGGAAGAAATCATTGCCTATGCATGAACGCCATTAAAGTCGGTCTCCTATCTGGGTTTGGCGCTAGTGTTTTCTAGATCAGATTTGAGGTGCGTGTTTAGAATTAGTGCCTTATGAATTGAAAGTTTCCGACTTCAGCAGCCTTTGTTTGAAGGCAAAATCCCGGTTGGAGGTGGCTAAGTATATACTTACCGTGCGCTTATCCGAGAAAACAGACTAACCAGAAAGGGACGACCGCCTTCACTCCGTACAAGCGTCGCTACAAATCTTCCTCCGATTTCCAAGTTCAAACACTGCCATAGCACCACTATCCCATTACGGAGCAGAACACAATTGAGATTAACTGGCTCCCAAAATTGATATTCCAGACGCAACAGAGCTGGCTGCGCAATCCCCTAGCACGTTCCCAGACGAACCTGAACGTGGAAACAAATTTGGCGATACCGGCAGATCTGAGTGCTTTAGGGACTTCGGTCATTCATAGTGTTCTGATTCATTTCCACAATGGCTTCATCAAGCAATGCTTCAGGTCTTGGTGAGTCTATCGTTGAGAGGCAGTGTGGAGTTCCGGGCTAATTTTGTAAGACATGAATGACGAGTTCAATCTTGATCTATTCTCTCAGCTTCTCTTTTTTAAGAACGATAACCTCCAAGATGAAATCTTTTGGCGGAGCCTAGATAGCCTCCTGCAAAGGGCCCTCCATTCCCTAGCCTACAAGCTCTATCTAGAGTATGAGTATTCTCTTCGAACGCGAGTTGTGCGGATCAGCTGGACTGCTGTTTCTGAAATGCAGATGGATTTTTCAACTGGGGAATTCGAATGGTTCGACTTATCGTATCCCGAAATCGGTCACAGCATTCCCAGTATTGACTTGAGTGTCGAATTCTCCATTTTACGAGACGAACTTGTTGATCTCTTTGTCCCAGTCTAAAAATCGTATAAGTACGCCGGTTGCAATTTTAATGTTACCTGCGATGCTTCCAGACTTATCGGAGTTGCCGACCCTCGTATCCAACGATTTTCTTTCGAGCATTGACTTCTCGATGGTCTTAGCTGATGACCAAACCCAACCACTTGGATTCTTATCAAATAACCTTATCCCCGAGCACTATTTCTCTGGGCAGTGGAGCCAACCTCAAAGCCCAATTCCCCCTGCTATGGAGGCAAATCAAAGCGGCTCTCGACCTCATTCAAGCCATGATTCCCTTCTCAACTCTCCATTGAATAAAGGCGAGCTCCAAAATGAGCCGCGGGGGATTTTGGACTTGGCTGCCAAACCTGTGGATAGCGTGCTATCAACTACTGTAACTGGTAATGGCAGGCTAATTCCAATTCAGATACGGATGAATTGGAAGGCCAAAAGTTTTCCTGCGCTAATTACCTACCTTCCAATCTCGGACAACATCTACAAAGAATAGACCCCAATGAAGCGATCCCGGCCGATTCCTTAGCAGCAACTGGTACAAGATTTCAGCGACAAACTCGAACTAACAGAGTTAGGCCCCCTGCACGCGCCAATGATGCAAACACTGGCACCAGCACGCCAAATAGTTATGCATCTCGTCGCAATTCCGTGTCTAATGTTTCTGAGACTTGGGGCTCTAGCCCCAAGCAACCTGCTAGTAGATTAGGATCGGTGAGCAGTTTGCATAGTGGTCAGAGCCGCAATAGACTCAAGAACATGTTCAGCCGGAAGTCAAGTACTCACAGTCAATCGAATGCGGGCACTGCCGGATATCAAGAAATCATCTTTGATTCGAAATCAGTCAACTCTGGGAGCCAGGCTTCAGGTGTGTCTGGTCGTCAAGGACCATTAAATAGCGTTGCTATAGCGGCGATGAATGCTGTCAAGCGAATTGGTATTTGTTGGAGATGTAAATTCTTGAGGAAGAGTGGAAGTTAACCCGGGCATCTTGCAGATAACGACGCTTAGTTGGAACAGTTTAGTGCTGAAACACCCTGTTATATGTGTCCGAAAGGCCATGGGAGATCCAACTAGGGCAAAGTGGGACGCAAGCGTGGGGATCTCAAAACAAAAATGCCTCCCATCAGATTATCCCCGAATCGAGGCCTGCTCGGATTCACCTTTCTGGACGCTGAAGTGAAGGAACCTTCAAACCTGGATTTACAACGCCATATCGAAAGACGCGACAAGAAGCTGAAATCCCTTAACCCCGCAGATGACACTCAAATTCACGCATCACACTTTGCTGCAAGTGACTTGCCTTTAGGTCTCACAGTCCCATTATACTCATCGATACGGTCACCGAAATTCTTCCCACCAGGGCTGACTCCACTCAACGAATGTATCCTAGCCATAGCCTGGGAGCTCAACAACCAGTCCTCGGCTTGCGACGTCCTAGAAATTTTTGGAAACAGTACTCTTGAGAGTTTTATCACCTTATTGCGATCTGGTGCAATATATCAAGCTAAATTGGAAAGAGTAAGACCTACCAGCCCTCTCCAAAATGCGACTGACAGTCTTTTTCAGGACCAGTTAATCGCCCAATCGCTTATCTGCCTTCGTAGTTACCTGGAGGAAATGAGCGTCAAAGATGACTTCATTCATTTGTCTTCCCACGAATACTGCCATGACTCGTGCGAAGTACAATGCATTTCGGATCTAGAATCGGATATAACTTTACATCTGGACGGGCTCTCGCGCGTCTTCTTCAAGAAAGGAAATCTAAAGGCCAGAAACGGTTACCGGATCTCCGTTTTCTACAGCTTTTGCATCCGAGCCACAGTCAGAAAGTTGCTGCAAAGACTGAGCGGTATCATTATGATTTCGTCCAGTTTCACATCCGTTGTTGAATCAACACCTTCGGCATCCAAGCAGTTCCTCCACCTAGCCGTCAATTTACTCATCGCCAGTTCTGGAGCTTATAACCCATTGAGTATAAACTACCCTCTAGTTGACCCGGGACATATCTCAAACAATGAAGATATCATTTTACTGCAACAAGCTTTGGGAGGCCGAGTCGAAAATCCCGCCGAATATCTCGGAAAACTGTTCGAAATTGAGGAAATACGAGCTCCAAAAGAGATTAAACGCCGCGGTTGGTATCATTGTCCCATTTTCTCTGAGACTCCTGTTGCTTCAAGCATCTCAGACGACCGAATTGCAATTGAATCTTTGCAAAGGTTTAGGCAGCAATGTATATAGAGCAAACTAAAGTCTGATAGAACCCCGAGAATTCTGTTGGATATCGGTGCCTAAGGCCCTAAACGGGTGGCAATTACAGGGTGTTTGCCACTGTATTTATAGGGGTCGGAGACCCCGAGTGTTCAGCTATTCAGGGTGTTCAGAGCCCTGTAGGCTCAGCTGTACAGGGTATTCGGAAATCCCAAATAGTCAGCTGTACAGGGCACTCGAGGTCCTGTAGCGTTCAGCTGTACAGGGAGTACAGGATATGGCTTAGCATGTGATTCAGAGGACTTGGGGCCTACGGCCCCTATATATATATAGCGCACTTCTCACTGTAGATTCAATAGAGTATCGCTGAAAATCCAACAGTGTTGATATCAACTGCACTCAATCGCTTTCCCTCCTTAAAAGCCGCTCGAGCAGTCAGGTAGCACACGTATCCAGGGCCTCCACCTCCACTTGCAGAAACACTGCAACCTGTTGCAAGAAACTCACAATCAACTTCGGATACCCACCAAGTACCGTTCTCATCTACTTCCAGCCGATAAGTCTCAATATCAATAAGTGCGGATGGACTGGAAGTGAACTCAAGTGGGTCTTTATCTTTATTTGATAGAATTTCATTTGACTTTGCAACATGTGACGAGCTTGGAACGAGATCCTTATCAGGAAATGGTCGGATTTGAGGAGGTATATCCAGGGTTTTCGGACTAAGAAGCCCAGCCTGTCATTTTATCAGCATGAATTTGAAGTGTTTCTAAGAAAATAATACTGATGACCTTGATAATCAATCTTGTTGCCTTGACGGCAATATACTGAAATGGCATGTTTTCGATGGACACAATTTTAACAGTTTCCAATTGAGCACCAGCAAGGACAGTTTTTCGGATAGCTGCGGTTGATACTTCTTCTATTATGTCGCCTTCATTTACACCCTCCAGGATTTTGACGACGTCGACCTCGCCAGAGACTTTCGCCATCGCAGCGCCAACTGCATTAGCACAATCGTGGAATCTAAGTCATTAGTAAATCTGCTCCCAAACAAAAGTGAGTGTGAGCAACCGGTCACTTACGGAGGACGAATGATTTCGCAAACGCCGTCAAGTGTATCTATCTGGACTACACTTCCTCCATCAACCAAAATCACAATGGCGTCCTCAGCTATCAGTTTCATGCCCTCGATCGCATGCTCTTGAATAACTTTAATTTGCTGACGAGCCTCCTTCACCAATTTTGGGGAAACATGAGAGACGAGTGATTTGTCGCCGATAACAGCAGCTTGACTGGCAACCACAATGTCTGGAGGCATGGTAAGCGAGAAGCCCCTGTAACCCCTGAATGAACCTACCCGAAGCGGTCAAAACATCTCCACCAAATACCAGAGCTTTGGAAGTTAAGAAATACCCCACGGACTCGGGACCAACAGTCACGATATCTCCGTTTTGCTCGATCTTGGTTCCTCTACCCAGGCTAACGGAAACTACTTTTGGCATGGAGAAAGCGCTTCGGACGCCACCAATCTCAACCCAAGTTCCAGCTTGTCTAGGAAATCTAAGAAATCCAGAGGGAAGACTATCTCTCACTAAAATTTTGGAAGGCCAGACACACTCATTTGACTTACAGCGCACAAACATCCGTCGTGGTACCCCCAACATCAGCCACAACGACCGGTGCCATACTAATCTCATTTTGAACTTGATCTGACCTCGCCAAATATGCAGCACCAGACATTGGATTTGTGGGACCACTCGAGAATGTTCTGATTAGACAAGTTTTTGCTGTCTCTGCATCAATTATCGTGCCACCATTTGGTGTCGAGAACAGTGGACAGGAAAGACCGAGTGAGCTCATTGTTGTGATGAACCCTTCAATAGTTCTTCTGTCAAAAGTCAAAATAGAAGTATTCAAAATTGTGGCATTCTCTCTTTCAAGAAAGCCCATATTTCCGACTGTGGATTGTGAGTGTTTTCCCAAGAATGGGATAGGAGGTACTTGCTGTCTTTGGAGCACACAGCATCCACTTCTGGGAGTTCTCGTTTCACAATATCTCTCACTCGTGCTTCTTGCGGATCGATTGCATCTAACGGTGAGAAGACACCGATGATCGCGATGTGAGTGATCCCTTTTACTTCGTGATTTGGTACTCTCGACGAATCTCGTGTTCATCTAGCGGCTGGATCTCGCGGCCGTCAACTGTGTTCGTATTTAGCTTCTGGCGCTCTTTAGAAGGATTTCAGGCCCAAAATACTTTCAAGACCACCTGATAGGTAGCCTATATGGCCATTCATTATACGAGCCAGAATGGGTGGGAAACCAGCAAAAGGCGGGTTTTCCCTTATGTATGGCCCCCAAAGTCGAAGGACGGCTACTTTGGCGAGGTTTCGGTCATCTGCTTGGACGACAGCATTGATGAAGTGCTAAATAATATGTCAATAATTTATCTATAGGAGGATCTCAGAGACAAAGGGAACCAGGGTAAACCTCCAGTCGTTCCTATCATAACCGCCGAGACGAGTTCTCTTGGTATATTGCATTTTTATAACGCGCCATCAACGGCTGTTGCGTTTCCATGGGTCACATCGACTGCGGTTGGTATTTCGAACAAGCTCTGAATTCCTCTATTCTCTTGGTCGGTTTGTCCAGGGTCTTGATTTATTAGAAATTTCAGTTTGCAAAAAAAGAGAAAGATAGTATCATACGAAGGACAATGCAGTCTGTATTTGTTCCACTTAGAAAACATTGTCAAATTTTCCCAACTACTTGGATACATGAATATTCATACCAACATGAACTCCAACCCAATAGAGTTTTTTTCCAGTTTCGATAGCCATTTAATCACGACGAAAAACTCAAAATATCACAGTTGCACAGTGCGGATTTGTTAATGGAGACAAATAATTTGATAGAAAAGATTTCGAATTTTGATTCTCCTGTAAACTAGATTCCGGAAATAACTAAACGTGCCATCGGATTCTTCAACCTCATCCCACCCTCAGTCTTCGGCAGAAGAGCTGCGTCCCTATCTATAGATGGAGCTCACTGCGGCCTGACTCCCCGAGCCGGATTCTAAAAACTTGGGGGAACTTGGAGGCAATAGATTGATCGTGATAAGATATTTGTGGGCGAGAAGTCCCCACAAGATCACCTCGCCCCATCCGATTGGAAGTAGTGTTCCATCACTATGTCAATGGATCTAAAGGTGGGGGAATTATTAAATATCGTGGGGCAGATAAGAAGTAAATCCTTATATCCGTGCAGCTCTTCTTCTCTTTGCTAAGTGTGTCAAAGTTCTAGACCATGTCCCAAAGGGAGTTCCGTTTCGTCGATCTATCAAAGGTTAAAGAATACTCATAATCCCCAGGCGCAGAAGCCCGCTTGTCGATATTGCTTTCTCGCTATATAAATTATGTCTGAGTGACACAGCCCCATGAATAAGTGGGATTTTCTGTAGTCTTTAGATAGACCAGGTTAAAATTGTGCTAGACGATAAAGGGTATGGCATCAGCGGGGCATGGCCATGAGTGCGCTGAGTTACCAAGGATGATTGCATAGTGTGGTTTCAAAAGGTCTTAATGAAATCTCTCCACTTCTGGGATTTCATACACAGTTCCTTTTTGATTTTGAGGAATTTAAAAGTGTCTTCAATTCATATTAATCAATTATCAAGATGTCATCGATAGTCAAACGGGTGTTGCGATTCATTGAACTCCCGGAGGAGGAAGTGAAAACCTCGCGATAGATCAACGATGACATCCAGCCAGTTCCTCCTGAGAGACAAAATTGGAGTAGGTGGTCCGAAAAGGGCTCGGGCTTTATTAACTGACGTCGAAATAGGTGGGCTGCAATATGTAGAGCTGTGGTTTCTGGTCAATATGAATATCAGTTCCTACCAAGCTGGCTCATCGTTGATTGCAACAAGAATGAATTTTTGGCAAGCAATTATTGTCATTCTTGTTGGAGATTTGATCGCAAGCACTCTCGCTGTTGCGAACTCCATTTCAGGAGCCAGAAGTCACTTTGGATATCCCATTGTGTCTCGCAGTGTGTGGGGTGAGGATTTATTATGGTCGTATGTTTAAAATAATAGACGAAAATGTTTCTTTAGGCATGTATGGGTCATTCTTCCCAATTCTTAACAGAATCCTGTTATCACTAGTATGGTACGGCGTCCAAGCCGCCATCGGAGGCAAGATGGTCTTCGTCTGTCTGCGAGCTATTTGGCCTTCCATTGACAATGTGAAGAACACATTTCCAGATAATATCGGCATCACTGTCGCACAGTTCATTGGCTACATCATATTCAATATAATGTGTTGTATCGTCATCTGGTATAAGCCAACGAAACTCAGATTCTACTTCCACATCGGAGCTGTCCTCGTCATTATTACCGATCTGTCCCTCCTTATTTGGTCCTTGGCTGTAAGACAGGGAGATTATGGCACGGTATTTACAGCACCCGGAACTCTCAGCGGTGCCCTCTTGCTTGGAGCATGTGTCCTGGGATTATGTCCATTGGAAGTATTGCGGCCGGAATTCTCAATCAAAATGATTACACCCGATTCGCAAAAAGAACCAGTCAAGTTACTTGGACTCAGGGCATTTCATTTAACTGCAGTGCTGCATTCATCAAGACTATTGGAGTGGTGGTCACAGTTGCAACTCAAGAAAGTAAGATGGTACCAAGTTACGAGAATCATCTGTACATTCATGCTGATTGACACTAGAATACGGAAAAGGAACTGCTTTATGGGACCCCGCTGAACTTCTCGTTTCTATTCAAGATGATGGTGGTTCGCGAGNCGCGAGCACGCAACATCCTTCCTCGCATTTGCTTTCATCATCTCTCAGGTTTCCATCAATTTTCCCGGAAATATTCTTGCTAGAGGCATTGGTACTGTCAGTGTTTTCCCAAAATACATCAACTTTCGACGAGGAGCATACCTCCTGGCAGTTTTGAGTGTTGTTCCTAACCCCTGGCAACAACTTGCTTCAGGATCTACGTAGGTTGTCCCAATACCATGAGAGTATCTTGACTAACTTGTTACTACTAGTTTCCTAAGTGTACTCAGCGCTTATGCCGTTTTCCTTAATCCCTTTATTGGGCTTCTAATAACCTACTACTGGCTCATTCAACGCCGTGTCTTCCATACCCCCGATCTCTACGAAGGCAGCAAAAGGTCCGTCTACTGGTACACCTATGGTGTCAACTGGAGAAGTGCGGCTCCAAGGTGCGTTTTTACTGGAAATATCAATGCGAATCAAGCTTCACTAATCCTGTCCTTCACATAGTATGCTTTGTTTTTGTCGCATCCGTAAACGGTGTGACAAAAGTCAGTTCTGGCGCAACACACATCTTTGATCTGTCTTTTATTTTTGGTTTCTACGCCGGTGAGGGAATCGTCCTCACAATTGATAATAAGAGTTTAGCTAATTTGAATCTACAGTGTCCGTCATATTCTATGCTCTTCATTGGATATTTCCTGTCGACTATCGAAGGGAAACTGAACTTGAAAGCGAGGTCGGGGAAAGCACTGGATCTTAGAAATACTTAGAAAGGAAGGGTGAAACAGTGACCACTACTGTTGCCATATAAATTGCGACGATGCCTGAAGGAGGCCAAAGGTTGACATGAAATCTCAAAAACTGCAATCTTTTGAAACCCCGCTAGAACTCCACAGGTTCCCTTATGTGAAGCCTTATCACACCTTTCGAGCCCTCCCACTCCACTACTCTAGTTCTCACTAGCCCTTTGCTCACCACCCAATCGTCCTCTCTAAGCCTGGAAAACTCTATCTCATTCATCCGGACATACACGTAATCCTCGCCCCTCTGCGTATTCTCGGCAAAATGATACAAAATCAACGTCTTGAGTGATGGGCAGTTCTCCTGGGCCAGCATCAAGCAATTTGGAATGTCTCGAAAATTTTGAAGCGTACGTTTGAAAATTTGTGGGATCTTGGCACTGATTTGCAATGTCGTAATTTTGGCTGCTTCGAAGGGAGAATAGGTGCATAAGGAGGCAAGGGTAAAAGTTCCAGGTGGAAAGTAGACGGTATCTTGAGTGAAATCGATCCAAATTTTCGGGTCGAAGCGACCATCTTTGTGGTTTGAGGTTCGAGAGACTGATGATCCCGGTAGGGCGGTGCCAGCGAAGCTTAATGTGTAACGGCAAAGCGCTATAGAGCGGCTTTCCCAGCAGACATAGAGAGCTGGTGGACCTGGATGTGGTGGCTTGGATCGTGCGAGAAGTGATGAAGATGAAAGATATTGGGTGCCCATGTAAGTGGTCGGGGAATGCCCCAGAGTCTTCTGAATCCCTGGGACCGCCGTATATCTATGATGTTCTGGAGCTGGGAGCGGGTTCGGATCTGAGTTATGGGATATGAATTCAGGTGATATAGGCCATTTAGAAACCAGGATAGTAAGGGTTCGAGGAGATAAAGCCAAGTTCCAGATTTTGTGGCGAAGTTCGGTTGGCAATGAGGAGAAAGTTACTGTTTCTGCCGAGACGGAAAATGGCGGGGGGTCTGCCATGTTGATATGTAAGGCATGAAAAGTTGAAAGGAACTTTTGAGCAGTAGATATTGATTTCAGGAAAGCTCCATGGTTTATATACTCTACCAGAGTCTCCCCCGCGACCATTTCTTGGATGCCTAAATGTGTCACCTGACATGCTGAAAGAAGATACTATTCGTACGTGAGGCACCCGAGCAGCCATATAGACAGAATTATAAAGCTCAAGTATTTAATTCAGTTGTGTTTTTAGAATAGTATAAGGATCTGGGAGAAGCTTCACATGAAAGGAGTAAGTGGTCTCTAAAACTCCCCCTTTCCCAATATTTTCCTACTAAGCGATCCAATTGAATTCACCCCACTCATCTAAAACTGCGAGTCACATATTCAAGTAACACACTACCATGTCGATCTCCAACTCTCCTTTTAATTATTTTAAGCACCTGAAATTATCGTCCCTGGACCCTGATTGTATTGTCCGAAAATCGACTTTCGCTATCCCGAAAATTATAATATGATCTATTTAAATAAATCAAACTCTTTCTACTTTTTATAATAAATTCTCAATTCTTCGGGAAGCAGAAGTATTCGGTTATAGCCCGCCCCTCAGGGAGGCGGCTAGGCAATATTCTAGCCTTCCGGAGCGAGGTTGTACATGTTGATTGGCTCGTGTTGGAAGTGGGCCGCGACTGGTCTGGGCTTACTACTAGAAAGATTCGACCAATGACCATGGCCCGTGCGGAAACACTACCAAATTAGGCGCTGCTCTGCCTTATTAACTTATATCAAAATAAGTATAACCTTTTAGGAGAGGGAAGAGGTACTTGAGATATCCCGTGAGGATACTACAATACCTCCACAGTGGCTAAGTCTAAACTCTTATAAAAATACTCCCGTTGGCCAGGTTAAGATCCTTTGACAGCGAAATCGAAATCCCAGGCTCAGGAGATACCTAACTAGGTAATTCCGAGGATTCCTGTGCCTCGGGCTTAATTTCCGACGAACCAGAACATAACTTACTTGCCGGCTGTGCCGCATCCTAGGGGATGCACAGGCTCTCTGAGAACGACCACTTGGGCGGAGCAGGATTAGGCGACAGCTACCGAGTAGGAGAGCTTTGGCTAGTATTTCAATTTCGCTGTATTTTAAGGGTCAAAGTATTATATTTTTAGAATCCAGAAGGCTGCTAACTGCGAGATCTAGGTGTCAATAACTCTCTACACTAGAGATGATTTTGTTTATAAAAGGAGAGGCTCCCCTTTAATTCATATCACCAACTTCAGCATTATCTTAATCCAAAACCTCACTCTCGACTCTCGACTCTCGACTCTCGACTCTCGACTCTCGACTCTCCACCTTCTACCTTCAACATGCAATTCACCCAAGTTCTCATTTTCACCATCGCTGCCTTTAGCGCCATCTCCGCAGCAGCTCCTATTCCTGCCGAGTTTGCCCCCGCTATCCAGATCGTCAATCATGTACGGGCATTCCTCGATTTCACATAGTGAAGCTAATCAGTCCTATATAGCGAACCCCCCTCACCAGCACCCACCAAAATAAGAACACTTATGGAGCTCACAAAACTCTTACTAGCAGAGCCAAAGCCAAGAATCACACTGCTCACAATACTCTTAAGCCCCACAAAAAAAGCAAGCCCGCCACTAAGAATGGCATTGATGCTTCATTCCACAGAAAACCCAAATACGCCACTACCGGCAAAAGCAAGCACCCCAAGAACCAAACAAAAACAAGCACCTCATGAACCAAGCCGATGCCTGCGCGGAGATTGAAGATTCCATACAGCAGATCTGAAAACCGGAGTCGGAGTCGTTACCGGACGGATAGCAGTAACCCAGCCTGTGAGCCCAAGGACTGTATGACTTACTGTCTTGAGGGCTTCTGCTCAAGTAAGGAATGAGTTGAGCTTTGAAAAGTAGGAATAGCCTAGAATAAATGTTTGTGTTTTATCAAAGGACTATATAGTAGATGTGGCATATAGCTTCTAGGTGGTTCGGGCTACTATAGAAGGGCGTTTATATAGGTGAAAAGTACTAGAGCAAAATCACTTAACTTTGTTAAGCACAGATTACACCGAAGTTTTCGGGGTGAAGATGGCCGAATTATTATAGTAGGTGTAAATCACTATTATAATTTGAGTATTTATAAACTATTTTGACTTTCGTCCCTTCCTAACACTTAGAAAATACTCTACTAAGAATATTCAATAGGGTGTAACAACTTTCCTTGCCCCCTTTCACTGCCATTTGCATATTACGATTCAAATTCCCCCTTTATCCCTGCCTCAGTTCTCTACATATGCTTTCTCTATCATATAATATCAATAACATATTCTTTCCTCCCCTCCTCATCCATCACAATCTCGGTATATTCCTCCTCCTCCGGACAGCAGTTTTCATCTTCAAATGCCGCCTGAAACTTCTGGGACTCTGGTTCCGTAAACCAGAAGTAGCCAATTCTCTCATAAACTCTAGGATTTTCCCCGGCCGGCTGAAGTAGTAGCCCCGAAAGCAGAAGAAGTTTGGGGTGTGTGTTCAGAAGAAAGAGATAAGCATCGAGAACCAGACCAGTCTCCGTCTCAGCCGAACAACAATCAAAATCAAACCGTGCCTGAACAGATGTGTCTGCGAATTCTATCACAGCTTCAGCTAAAGAAAATAAATGATTAAATCTAGCCATATGGAGCGTGGACCGGATAAAATATCTGCTCGACAGAAAGAGATGTGCAGTGGAGATTTGCCCGAAAATGTCCTCTGAAGTGTAAACTATTTGGACATCCCGAAGCTTGGCACATATATGCCTTTCTACGCCGTCTCGACCATGAATAATCCATATTTGTCCATTTATCGATGCCCATGACCACGAAGGTGCAACGTAAGGAAGTATCCTAGGTTTTTGCGAGAGATTGTCACGTGCCCTCCAGCATAGCTGCCTTATCACTTGGCCTTTCCACAAGCCAGCAATGTATTTGTCACCATTCTCGGACTGGAATTTCCTTGCTAGCCCTGCTATGGCTACCAATTTGTCTCTACTGTATGTTAGACTACACATGGAATATACGTTGATTATTTTCGTCCAGGAAGCTTTCTGTAAGGCCGCAATTGAAACGAATGCCAAGAAATTTCCATGGAGGCTGCTGGACATCTACAGGGGAAAAGTTCACACGCAATTTTGCCATCGCATTCCCAGAAGATTTGAGTTGACGTGAAGTGTATTGTCCGCGGGGGAAGTATTCGCTCTTGTGTTGCCCAGCCTCGGCCAGTCAGTGGTGATTCAAAGAGGTCGAAACCAGGAAGTTGTGTGAAACAGTCGTAGAAGGTTTTTATGCTTTTTACTGCAAGGGGAATATGGCATCGCCATATGCTATTTCGATTGAAGAATAAGCCTCTTGACCCATCAACAGCACTTGAAGCTGTGATATTAATACTAGAATTGTTGTAGACGTCAGTCATACGAGATGCTTCTTTTCCCCAGTCACTGGGGTCATCCTGGATAATACACAGTGAATCTATCCACAAATACTGAAATCCTAGGTATAGCGTTGTCTCTATTGCTTCTTGGAAAGTTTTAGTGAGAGCTTTGCCGGGAATTTGCTTGAGAAATGCTTGCAGGTTGTCCGTCTTCAGAGTTTCGAATTCAAGGGACCCCCAACAATGACTCAATGTAGCGTACTTAGGACTCCCATTTAGGTTCCGAGCAAGACATAGGTGTATTTTATCATCGCCTAAATATAAAAGTCGTGTTGGGAGAATAGGTGTTTGTTGATTATCAACCCGCGACTCGGGCTTGGAGCATGAATTGTGATTTGCTATGCAATCTTGCAACCATTTTCGGCATAGTGGCAATGCATCTTTTGTACTGTGAATTAGCGACTCGTGTGCGTCATACGTGAGTGCTAAAAATTGAATTAGGCTGAGTGTTGCTGTTCTTGTGACTTGCAGAGGGAAAACTGCTTACCTCTGTGCGGTGATGGGAGTATATAAAGTTGGAAGTTAGGGCAATCGCAACTCGTGGGTGATTCACCCTCGCAGGTTGTTTGATCATGGAAGCCCACCAAAATGAATCGCCAAAATTCGCCCTTGAAAAGGGCGTACTCTGGGCCAATTTGAATGACTAAAATCCCTCCCGGTTTTTGAGTGCTATCGTTGTCCTTGGGGTCAAAATTCCCGTACAGATAGGAGAGCCTGCTTTCATCCACGGGTAGACCATTAAGGAGCTGAAAACACAGATTACAGCCAGCTTCAGCTGCCGCTTTCATGTCCTCCACGGTCTACCAGTACTGAAACTGGCATCTCTCACTTTCGTGTATCTTCTCCCAGTGGTCGAACACATTCTGGCATTTTATACAAAGCCTCGCAAGCGGTAGTTCAGTGGGGTCTGGCGTGTCATCTGTGGACTCCAGAAGATGACATTTTTCATAGCTTTTTGCCTTGCCACGTTTCTCGATTTCCGCTTTGCTGTGACTCTCGCTACCCTCTCTTCCGATATCGACGAGATCTGGCTCACTGTGGCTTCCGCCCTCGTTTCCAACAAAATCTCCAGGTACTTTTAGCAAAGGGGATGCTTCTCGGGATATTCGGGAATCGAGATTCTGGCTGCCTTCCGACGCGTCCAATTCCGAGACGTCTTTCATAGTATCCAAGACGGCAGTGGGTGCTCACGATACTCAGAGGCCTTTGAAAACTGTCAAGATATCTCGCCGTTCAAGGCTTTGGAAGTATTGTCGAGCTGTTGAAACCGAAGTCACACCACCGATAGGAAGCGGTTGAGGTTTTCTCGCGTCTAATTCTCAAGCGTGTAATGGATGAGCACGATGGCCACGAGGCTGGGCAGACTGTCAAGAATCTCGACGTTCGCGACTTTGGGAGTATTTTTGTGCGCTGGAACAAGGATAGCAGTGCCGTTGAGCAAAGATACAGAGCTCCTCCAGTCAAAGAAATTAATTGCGATGCAGGATGTTCAGAGAAAATATGCTGTAGAAAACACCAATCGCGATAGCCCCCAAAATAATTTAGGCAGTGGCCATGTCTCACAGGTCAGCACGTGGCTGCTCAACCTCAGCCTTACAAGGACCACAACTTCCAACATCGACTACAAGAAAGTATAATTCGATATTTAGGTGAAAGAAACAGACAAGTGTGGTCCTATTTGTATAGATATATAAACTTTAAAATAACTACTCAGTAATAAGCGCTACAAAAATTCTGTCGCTCAACTAAACTTGGCGCTCGTAGTCAGAAACTAACAACTGGTACTAGAATTATTCAAGGGGAGATGGTATTTGAGGCAGCTGTGTGGAATACACTCGTTTGTTTCTATACCATCTCAAAATTAAGAAAAAATAGCTCCAAGGAGCGAAGATCGGCCACACTTGAGGCGTTCAAAGGGTCTTGGTGAACAACTCTCAGCCACCGTCACAAGTTTTTTAACAGGGTAAAAGAGATCAAGCATGGAATTTTGGTGTTGAGTATGTTATATTTTTTTCAACCCCTCTATTTAGTGATTAAAGCAGTGTACTTCTGTTACCACACAGCAAGCACAGCATTATTTTCCTTCCAATATCAACCGTACACAATAGTTGTACAACAGCAATTTTCCCCCATTCTAAAAAGCGACATCTACAACGCAATCATGACACCAAAGATACCAAGCACACCAGCCAAGCTCGCAACAACAGCACCGGTAGGTTTAGCAGCTCCAGCATGGAGTGTGCTCGACGCTCCCGCTGAGCCGGCAGTTCCAGTCGCACCAACGGATCCAGTTGTCACGGTTCCATTCTTGCTTCCAGACCCGGCAGTGGGACCAGAGGTAATGCTGCTCAATACAGACGCCACGCAGCCAGTAGCAGCAACAGGCAAGCTAACACCGGAAGTATAGCTGGCCAACTCCGTGCCCAATTCCGATGTGAGGGCATTGATTTGTGATGAATGTGCGCTGTACCAGCTCTCTGCAGCGAGCTCGTAGCTCGTCAAAGCACTCTGGACACCTGCTGGAAGACTGGTGTACCAAGCTGGGGTTGCGGTGAGGAGCTGGCAGCCGATGTCTGAGATTTGGAGGTTTGTGGGGATGGCGGTCTCAAGGACAGATTCGACGGAGGAGGCAAGAGTGGGGAAGTCGGAGAAGATGGCCAAGACGGAGGTGGCTTCGGCCTCGAGGGAGGCAAGGACAGCTGTGTCGGTGGGAAGGAGGGAGGTGAGACCGTTCAAGTCGGTGGGAATAGCTTGAGGAGCGGGAACTGGGTCCGCGAGGGAGAGAGCCGCGAAGGCAGAGATGAGGAAGGTCTTGGTGAACATATTGAGATAGGTCTGATAGTTCCTTTGAGTGATGATGGACTGAACGAATGTGAGGGTGATGATGATGAAGTAGGAAATCCTTGGGCTTTAAAGAGCGTGCAAAATGAATATAAAGAAATGAGGTCAGAGACAGAAATATGTATGAAAACGGAAGACTAGAACAACGTAAACGAGTCTTTCCTTAGAAGGCGCAGCCGGAGAAAAATGTCCCATCCGGCCTACCAGCATTCCTCAGCCATCTTCCGCGGCCAATTTGAAAATGAAAAACGGCATGCGCTGCCGAAGAATGTAGAAACAGGCATTTTATTCGACTCGTTTGAAGAGGGCACAGCAAAGGCACAGCAAAGGGGCGTGATTCATGTTGATTCAGTTCAAGGGGTTAAATTGCGGTTCTAATCTCGGTTGAGGTTTTTCGGAAACAAGTGGAGAAAGATTACTTAATGCATCGTGTTACTGGGTTGTCATTGGTTTTTACACAAATGAAGCTTACTCTACGAAAACTTTTCTCAACTTTAGAACTTGTGAATAGCTTCCATTTGAAATATTTCTTTAAGCGATGATATGTCAAAGGCTGTCTTTCTCTCCATAACTGAAACTTTGAGAAGTCGTCACCATGGTGGCTGTGAAGCGCGTGATGGTAAAGCTGAAGAAATACTTCAGGCGGGTCAAACAGGGGTTAATGTAATGCAAGCCCCCGGACGTCAGACGGTACGAGCTATAATTGCGCCCGCATTCCCCTTTCGGGGCGATGTTCCCCTGAGACAACATCCTGAAACGGTAACGGTTGGTAGTTTAGTGGTACCAGACGAGTTGCAGTGCGCCACGAGTGATGAGCCTCATGCCACTGTGGATAAATTTTAAAAATACAGTATTGCTTTTACGATAGAGTTGGAAGAGGGTATCAATAAGCTGAGATTTGGTGGTTGGGATCTGCTTTTTAGAGCCACCTGATTTCGTGCCTTGTACGAGGCTTTGAACTCTATTTGCGAAGTCGTAAGTTTTCCGATGATGAGGTGATGAAATTTACGAAATGTAGGCATCCGAAGCTTGGGCAACTCCAGGGTCTTCAGGCTTCGCCCCTTCCTTCGGATTCACCGGAGCGGAGACACTCGTACCTTAATATTGCAAATTAGCCGTGATTTGTAACAATTCTTCATGTTCAAGCGTATATGTCCTATTTTGGGAGTCTTAGTTTGATTATAATCGT
Source organism: Cudoniella acicularis (assembly GCA_013054445.1). Taxonomy (NCBI): domain Eukaryota; kingdom Fungi; phylum Ascomycota; class Leotiomycetes; order Helotiales; family Helotiaceae; genus Cudoniella; species Cudoniella acicularis. The sequence goes on from JAAMPI010000522.1 coordinate 31,619, forward strand.
GACTTCTGCCGGATTTGTTGTACATCGCGAAACCTAGGGTCTTCGGGCTTGGCATTCCAGTATCTCGCAGCAGAACTCATCGGAATCACTTTAATGTTATAAAACAACAAATTAAAACATCTCTCAATTTCGTGTTTTCCTAGGACAAGCGTATTCTTCTTTCCTCACGATTTTACGTTAATTTCCGTCTTGATCTTTCAAACCTAGGATCTTCAAGGTTCACAATCTCGCTTCAAGACTCCAAAAAATCAATTCCTTGAAAACAAACACTTCAATATCGTAAGACAACAGCAAACTACAACTATTTATGACTTGTTTTCGAGTCGAAAAGAAGTAAAAGTTTAACAGAATTTGTCACAGATCAAGTAAGGACCAGTCACATGATCTCGAAATCCCAAATCGGGGCTCATCGCATTACATTTACACGGTTAAATTAGAAGTAATTTCTCTCTCCTACCATCATCGAGTTGGAATTTATATTTCCTCATTGTTCCTCTTTTTTTCTTGCTAACTTCTGCCTTTGTGAAGTTTAGAAATCAAATTAATATCTCGATGGTTTTCCCCGGCTACTTATAGCTAACTCATCTTCTAGGAATACTTCCCACCGCTCCTTTCTCCAGATATTTAACCCATATCAATCCCCAACCCCAAGTTCCCAGGTCAAAAAAAACACATAAATTTAACATCCCTCTCACTCAGTCCAAGATAAAACCTCAAACATCAAAACTTCTCCCCCACCATCTCCTCACTCATCCCCCACAACCTCTCGGCAACAACCGGATCCGTAGCGTAGTCCGCGGCGTCCGCGAATTGGCAATCACTTAGATAGACGCCTTTTCCTGGTTCTTTATCAATCAAAAGTGTCAGTACACTCATTATATTCATAATCTGTTGTTATTTTTAAAGTGGAATGGTTGGAAGTGGAAGGGGGAAGGGGTAAGTAGATCGGGGAAGGGGAGTAGGAAGGGGAAAAGGGGCAAGTACGGTCAAACAAAGGATCAAAAGCAGCAACCATAGCCGTCGCAGCTCCCTCTTCTAGATTCTTCCACACGGGCGCCGTTTTCCGTATCATTTCTTGATCTTCAGGGGAGAGATTTCTAGGGAGACCGGTCCAGATTGCTGCTCCGTTTTAAATTTTGTGTTAGCTGAGTATTATTCCCCTTTTCTTCAGCCATTCATTTACCCTGTACAACCCCCGGCTTTCCTCTCAAACCGAAATCCGCCCATATTATTTATATATGTGAAGCTAGAAGAAGGAAAAAGGAAGACTCACAACCAGGATGCACAGCATAACTCCTCACCCCCTTCCCCTTCCCCTCTTTCCCACCACCACCAAATCTCTCATTAATCGCCGTCGAAAAGAGTATGTTCGCCGTCTTACTCTGCCCATAAGCGATATACATACTATACCTCTCATCCTCGACCCAAATCGGCGCTTTCAATCCCGTCGCCGGCTTCTCCTCCTCTGGCAACTCCTTAGTCAATTTCTTAAAATTCGGATCCGAGAACCGGATCGGGCTTAAGCGATGCCCAGCCGATGTAAGGTTGACGATTCGTGGGTTTTCGGAAGAGGTTGATAAGAGCGGTAAAAGAAGATTAGTGAGTAAGAAAAGTCCGATGTGGTTTACGCCAAAATGCATCTCTATTCCTTCGGCGGTAAATTTATGTTTTGGCTCGTTTACTGCTGCGTTGTTGATTATGACGTCGATATTGGGGGCGAGAGATTTTATTTCGGCGGCTGCGGAGCGGATGCTGGTTTGTGAAGATAGATCTAGGAGGATGCTTTTGGTGGGTGTGGAGGGAGGAAGGAGGGAAATTACGGCA
>JAAMPI010000523.1:0-33385 GCA_013054445.1 Cudoniella acicularis
AGCTATAAGCTAGTAGCGAATACTAGTTAGCGATAAAGTTCTAGATTATTATTAAGGGAATAAACATTTTCCCCGTCTTAACTCATTATAGAGTTCCGTCTTTTATATAAAGTTCCTTGTCTAAATATAGGTCGTACTTGACTTCTTATCTAGTAGCTTCGCGAATCCGTTTAATCTATAGGCTTAAGTCGTTCGTAGCTATAATTTCTCTAATTGCCGGGGTAAGGTCCCCGTTCTCTAGGGTACGGAGGATCGCTATTTCCTCGTATTGTTTGTTATTCTTATACCTTAGTTTCCGGCTAAGAGCGTCTGCCCTAGCGTTGTCTACTCCTTTAACATGTTTTATCATAAGGTCGTAGCCCGCTAATTCCTCCGACTACCTAGCTAACTGTCTATTATCTAGGACTTTTATTATAGTAAAAGTTTATAGATTTATATAGTCGGTATAGATAGTGATTAGAAACCGAGCTCCTTAAAGATAAACTCGCTAATATCGTAATACTTCTACTATCGTAAGTAGTTCTTTCTCGTAAATATTATAGTTCTATTCGACAGGTAATATCTTTCGTAAAAAGTAGGCTATAGGGTATAGCCTATTATTATCGTTATACTAGAAGTATACTATCCTAGTCTAAGTATCGGATACGTTAGTCTCGACGATACTTAGCTTATTATCTCGATAGTTATATAAGATAGGTTCTTTTCTAAATCGTTACTTAATCTATTTAAATATTAGGTTCGCCCTTTCGTCTTATATAAACTCGATATCTTTTCTTATAAGTTATATAAGTAGTTCCGCTAACCCTAAATATTCCTTAATAAATATTTAATAGAAATTAGTAAATCCTAAGAATATTTAGACGTCTTTAACGTTCTATAGTATTATCTATTCTATGATTACTCTAGTTTTCTTAGGGTTAACGACGATCTCTTTTAGTCTAACTATATAGCCTAGGAAGGTCGTCGTTCGTATTCCGAACTAGTACTTCGATAACTTAAGTCGTAAATCGACTTTTATAAGTGCCTATATAACTTGTTTTATATACGTTAGGTAGTCTTCTTCTCTTTCTAAGAAGACTAGTATATTATCTAGATAGTATATAACCGTGATTCTTAAGAATCTTTAAAGGATCTTATTATTTTATCGTTAGTAAGTAGCTAGTACGTTTATTAGTCTAAATAATATTACTATATACTCTTATAACCTTAAAAGCAAGAGGAATACTATTATCTACTCATAACCTTCTTTAATCCTAATTAAATTAAACATACTTTATTAGTCTAACTTTATAAATATAATAGCCCTCGCTAGCCTATCCTATAGGTATTACGCGTTAGGTATCGGGTATATATCCCTAATTATCGCGATATTTAGCCCTCGATAATCTATATAAGGTCGTCTATTAGAATCCCTTTTCTTATATACTAGTAGTATATTAGCGATAGCGAGTGATTTTAACTTCCTTATCTATCTCTTCTTTACCGCTTCTTCTATATATTTCTCGAGCGTCTTTAAGGTTTATAGATTATATTATCGATACTTTTTAGATATTAGCTATATCCTTTCTTTAAGTTTAATTATATAATCTTATAGTTTATATTCTAATAGAGTCTTTATATCTTCTAGGTTATCGAACAGTTTTACGAATTCTTAATATTATAGCGATATAACTGTTTTATCTACCTTGATTTCTAATATCTACTTACCCTTATTAGTAGCCTTATCGCTAGAGGTTATATATACCTCTCTTAAGTCGGTTAGTTATTCGACCTTCTTATACTTATACTATATAAAGTTTATTATACTTATCGTCTAGTCGATACTTAGATTATATTGTTTAATCTATATTATTCTAAGGATTATTAGGTGTCTCTCGAGTAGGATAATATCTAAGTTAATCTCTTCGAAATACCCTCCTAGTATAGTTAAGGGTAGCTATCTAGCTTCCCGCTTAATCTATCCGTTAATCCCTACCTACTTGCCTCTTAAGAGCGCGAGCTAGTATAGTTCCCTTAATAGTTTTATAAGGATTAATTGATTTGTCGCGAAGTCTAGGTCGATATAGTTTCTCTATATTCCTAAATCGATTATAGCTCGTATTAGAATTCCTTTAAGCTTAATTCTTATAATAAGTTGTCTATATCTAGCGGTTATAATAGCCTCTCGGATTCGTGTTTTAATAATAGTATTATCTATTAACTGATTTTCTTATACCTTTCGCTAGTCCGTAGCTTCTATAAGCCGGTACGGAACGTGCGTTTATAACTCGTTTGTTCCTATTATCTAGTCCCGGGCGTAGTTAGCCCTTAAACCGGTTATTAGTATAGTCCTTTCCTAGATTCTTTCGTTATTACTTACCCTAATTATTTCTTAGACGCTCTTAGGTTCTACTTCCTCGTCGAAGATTAGTAATCGTTTTTCGTAGATTAGTATAGTAGTAATATAACGGTATTCTCTAGGCTCGTTATATTAGGCTATAAAGACAATTCTTCGTGTGTCCCTATAAGTGACTTGGTATAGCTCTCTAAAGGCGGGTTCGTCTTATGTCCCCTAATCTTCTTCGAAGTACGGCTTGTCTACTAGTTAGTTTAGCCTATTACCGACTAATAGTCTCTATGTTCGTATGTTATTACTAACTTAGATAAGCACCTAATGTTCGCCGACTTCTAGTAGTAGGTCTAGTTTATTAAGTTCCTAATCTAAATCCTCTTAATTCCCTGCTCACGATAGTATTCCCTACTATTCAAGCTGTTCTTCGCTAGTAGTTTAGAGGTCCCCCGTCTTGATACCTCTTTCTTCGTTATCGCTATCGATGAATTCTAGAAGGACTATGTCCCTAGAATCATCCTGTCTTAGTAGTAGGTCTACCTACGTCGATATTCCCTATCGTTCTAGTTGTTCTTCTATAGCGGTACTTAGGTCTCTTATTAAGGCGTCTATTTCGCTACCTTCTTTACTTAGTTCGGCGAGTTCTTACTATTCGGTCACCTATTCGGTTATTCCGAACTCTTAGACTAGTTTCTTCTATAGCTTTCTACCCTTCTTCTTTAGGCTTCCTTTCTTATAATTCCTAGCTATATGTCCCGTAGTTCTATAGATAAAGCACAACTAGTTCTTAAATCGCCGCTCCTTTTCCTCGGTTAAGAGGGTTACTTTATCTATTACAGCGATCTCTCTTTTATTAGGGTAGGTTTTCCCGGATCGCTTGTCCTTAGGATTATTATAGCCTAATCGACCTCGGCCTATACTAGCCTAGTCGCGTATTCGTTCGTATAGTCGGTTATCGACTCGTACGCTAGCGTTGATTAAAGCGTTGATATTAATAGGCTATTAATCGAATCGAACGAGCTTGTCTTTTATATTGTCTTTAAGTCCTTAGTTATAGTAGCTTATTAGCATGTCTATATCCTATCTTGTTTTAGTAATATATCTTTAGAACTTAATAGTATAGTTGATTATTAACCTAGTTTAATAGAGTTTAAACAATTTCTATACTACTATTTTCTTTTTATTAATATTATTAAATATTCTTTTAATCTCGGTCTTAAATCCCTTAAACGACCTAAAGATCCTAACTAATACTTCTATCCTTTAAGCTCTTATTATAATAAAGAGGTAATTTCTTAAGAATAGTTTAATCTACTTAATAGCTTTCTTCTAAAGGTAAGAGGCAGCCTAGATACTATAAGCGTCTATAGTCTTAAACTTGTTATTATAGAATTAAAAGTAAATTTCTATCTATAAGATAAAGGTCTTAAGGTCTTCCTTTTTCCTATTATATTTATTAAGGATAGATACTTTTAATTCTTTGTTTGTCTCGACCTTAACTACTATTATAGGTATATTAGGCATTCCTTTGTTAAGGTCTAGTATAAGATTAACTCTACTAGTACTTATACTAGTAGTTATATTCTTAGATTAGGAAGCTATTATTATAATACTCTTATTTTAAGACTAGTACTTAAAGTATAACGGATCAGGGTCTACTTAACTAAAGACTATGTCTTAGGTAAGTAGGAGGTCTGTTAGATTAGTAATATAGAAGTGTTAAGTAAGGTAATACTAGTTAGGTTACTAACTAGAAAGCTTAGTATATTATAAGTAAAGATAAGTTAAAGTATAATATAAGATTATTAAAATAAGTTGAGTATAAAGCTCTTAACTAGAAAGGAAATCCCTCTACTTATATAGACTCTTTATTCCTATAGGCTATAGGTAGTAAGAAAGGCCGAAGTTCGATCGGTCCTTCTACTAAGCCTTGGCCCTAGACTCTATCACCTGACTAGTCACGTGGCTAGTTATGTGATCTCGTGACTTAGGACCCTGGTTCTCTATACCGTTCCTATTAGTCGTAGCCGAGCCTTAGGCCTAGGCCTACACGTGATCCCTTGATTCGTAACACCCCGGGGCTAGAGATTAGTTTTATATTAAATCTTTTTCTTATTATATATAACTTTTTTATTATAATTCTTTTATATTAAAACTCTTTAAATAATATTTAGGCTAATATTCTAATTATATTTAACTCGGCTAGATATTCTATTATTATAATAAAAAGATAAAGAATAAAAAGAAATAAATTTTTAAAAAAAGAGCTTATAGACTTAATAATAAGTTTCTTCTTAAGACTATTAGTTTTAAAATAAGTAGTATAAGTACTAGTAGTAGAAGAGAAGAATAAATAGTCTAAATTATCTTCTTATTACTTTTCTTATAAAATATTTTTTATTTCTTTTATAAGATATAGCTTAAGAAGGATTATATTTATACTAGGGGTTTAGTATATAAAGTTTAGTAGAATAGTATTACTTATATAATAACGAGGCTATTTTAGCTAAGGGACGGCTTCTATTAAAGGTAGGGACGAGTGTTAGAGGGACGTACGTACTTATTAGATAAATAGTTTTTCTATTCCGAATTCCCTTAAGGAATTCGGAAGCCCTCCTAGAATACAATCAACAAGAGATACAACAATAACTTTATAGAATGTTATAAGTGAGTTTCCTTTCTTATACCGCTATTTAGGGGGACGCGGTATACTCCCTTAGTCGTGTCCCTTTACACTATTTAATAGAGGAAGCGTACACGTAAGCGGGAAATCGAGTAAGGATCATGGCTAGTTACGAGTTAGCGACCCTGATAGTTCGCGAAAACCCACGAAACGCATAAAATTTTTATTAGATAACCACGCAATCGAAGATATCAATTCTTTGCGAGATGGTAGTCCATGTCCGGGTGTATTATTTATAATCCTTTCTAAGTTTGTATAGAGATTGACATAATTTGTTTATTCCGCGCGACTTTGCGGGTTAACCGCTGAAATGGATGAAATTGCGGCACGAGCTTTAGTTGCGAACATAAAGCTATGTCTTTCTAGTACTTCGCGCTTGCTACTGGAGCCTTGTCACCCGATAAGTTTGAAAATAAAAGAATACTACTTAAATAACAGAGGTGAGTGGTGTATATGGGAGGAGAAGTATGTTCGGGCGTTATCTACTCCCTTCAGGGCCTATATTCACTGTATTTTAGCGAGGAGTGTGCTGTAATTAACCGCGCCGCGCCGCAATCTGCTCGATTGTTGCGATATTTGTTTCGCTGACGCAACTTTCGCGAATTTAGCCATGACACTTGAAAAATATTTTATCCAGATTTGGTGAAGATTACTGTTCTCTTAATAATATATTGTAGCGGCAAAAAACTTGAAGTGTTTTTATGTGACTTGGTACGAGCAACCCAAACGTTTGTTGGAACGGGCTCTTATTCACCCCCTAAATAAAACTTGACTACCTACAGCCTACTTAGCTCTCTACCCTCTTCTCTTTCTAATTCTAAACGGCGTCTTCTCCTCTGGCGGCATAATTCCGTACCCAAAAAACTGTATATCCGGCCCAGGTTTCCAACCCTCAGCTACCATCAACTCGATATCAAACACACGGGAAAATAACGCAAAGGTTAAAAGCATTTGGTGCTTGGCAAACTGTCTTCCGGGACATATACGCTCTCCGAAGCCAAATGGGAACCACTTGTGGCGGAGTCCTTCTGTTGAGAATTTGGCTGCGGTAGCCTGTGTTTGCTCCCCCGATTTTGAGTGGTCTTCTGCTTTGCTCCTCCGCTCTGCACCCTTGTATCGAACAAAACGTCTTCCCCAAAACTTTGAAATGGGATGCTCACCACCAGTAGAGGTCTCATGCTCAACGCCCTCTGGATTCCAGAGCTGCTCATTCATATGCTCGGAATAATTACAGACGGGGACCTTCTGGCCCAGAGGGATTTTCCAAGAACCGACCTTCGCCTCTCGGCGCGTTTGCCGAACCATTAGGACAGAGACATACTTTCTCAACGTTTCTGCATAGATTGATTGGAGTAGAGGCATACTGAGAAGCTTGTCGGTGGTGAAGCGAGGAGGTCCGTTAGCCTCGGGTGAATTGGTGGTGTTAGTAGCCCGAAGTATCTCATTTGTAGCATCAGGAAGTAGATCATGCTTAGATTGGAGGGTCTCCAGGAAGAACCAGAAGGTTGCGCGAACGATGTTGGAAGTCAACCTATATTTTTAAAGAGTTAGTAAAACAACAACTACAATTATGCATGGTTCAACCTATAGGTAGAAACGCGTTAACTCACCCAAAAAGAACCGCAAAGTCGGAAGCAGCACACGAATTCTCATCTTGTGCCCATTCTTCGAACTGTTCGAAAACCAAATTTCTCAAACTCATACACTTCAACCCAGAAACTTCATTCCATTCCGGCAACTCATTTGGTGGTATCCTTCCTTTGAGCGCAAAATCTCTCCAATTCTTGAAAGCTTGGCGGCATCTTGTTCTTGCATTTGCAGCTTTAGGGTTTAAGAAATTGGGAAGTCCCTTTGCGAGGAATGGCACATTTTCGTCGAAGGTCCAGATATCTTTGGCAAGAGAAGGATTTTGCTGAAGTAGATGCGGGCCAAAAAATGCATCTGTGGTTGTTCGAAAGATTACATCCCTGGTGAAAGTGTAGAGGTCGGGAAACGTGACCCACGCATCCGCAGTAATTTCGCAATGCTCTACCCAATAGTATAGATTTTCCTCGAAATGGTGCACGAAAGCAGCATGAGAAGAAGGCCTGCTGAAGTCCTGGGTTGCCTTGTGCTCGAGATAGTTGAAGCGCTTGTGAGGTGGGACATTGGTGTTGGGTAGTGGTTTACTACCAACGCCTGAATCATCGTTGTTGGCGACTTTGACGACTTCACCTAATAATCCCAAGATTCTGCGGAGGACCATAGATTTCATAGGCCCGAAATCGAAAGTTTTGGGGTCTGAGAGGATATTAATGATGTGTGAGGAGCCTCTGGCGACCCAGAGGTCGTCGAAGGGGAACCTGAATCGGAGAAATTTCTCTGGATTGGTAGAATTCCTGATTAAGATTAACTTTTGGTATTCCATGAATTTTGTGCGTCACTTACGAAATTATAGAGGCCAGTTTGGTCAGATCTTTGAGAAACAATTTCGAATGTCCTAATATGGGAAGTGCATCAGGGGCAAGTGGTGGCTTTCTTCGGTCTGAACGTCGATTCTTGAAAATAATAATCAAGGCCCCAAAAATGAGGGCTATTGCCAACAGAGCCTTGTAATGGTATTGAATAAATGAGTCGAACATTGTCATGAAGAGTACAGTAAATACACAAAGATCAAGCCCAGCCTTCGAACAACACGAAAAGGTTTGGTAAGCAAATATATCAATTCAACTGGAGGATTTCCATGATATGAGAGTCAACGATGGTTAAATCAGCCACAAGATACAGCCAGCTACCCAGAAAATTATGTTTAGTCATAGCTCTAAAAAGTTTGCCCTGCCTCTGGATTGCCAGAAATAATATGTAGTGTTGTAGAGCCTTTAGCCAAGTATAAAAGGGGTAACATAATCTGCACATTTACATGTATATCACTTACGTTAACAGATACACAAGATCGATAAGACCCCCTTAAACATTGTTTTAAGCGGATCTTGAAGGCGCAGCACGTTATGATCTGTACCAGTATATTAAAATGCAGTAATCATGTTGGCTTACCAAAATTATAACCTGGTCACTAACTGAGGGTAAGCAACAAATTATATGGGAGAGTAACATCTGCTAAGTTCTCCAACACCACGGGACCTTTCTACTCAAGGCATAGTTTAACCGGACCCGAGTACCGTACGGCGCAGTGCATAGCGTTCTCCACCTGTATATTAAAATGTGATACTAATGTTGGCTAATAAGTTGGTTGGTCAATGACCGAGTAATTAGAGCTAGCAACATTCTTCAGCAACTTAAGGACACATCACATCCCATTCTAAATTTGGTTTATCTCTACGATCAAGTTTTAATTTATATGATTTATCGAGTTATACGCTATATATTGGTATAGCTACAATAGCTAACGAGTGTTATTCAGCCCAGTCAAATAACACTAAATGTCATGATCGGATGCATCGCAATTAAATTATAGGGGAGCACAAGGCAGGAGACATTATCTGTAATTCTGCTGTTGAATAAATGCAGCAAAAAGATGCATTATCGAGTTTAGTGCTTCACACCTTGCTGAAGAAGCCATGTGAATGCTCTACGACGCCACTGCACCTTCCTCTTGCAGGCATCACCTTAATTAACCGATTGGAAGGCGCCTTGCATCGATGATATTACGTTGCCTCGTGAGTTATTGGTGGATCTAAGATGCACCCGACAACCCCTAGACGCTCCTCCCGGCACTTCGTAGCCGCTCTCGTGTCTCATCATTGTCGCGTCTGCATATTGGAATGCAAACCCCATGGTTCACTCTGCAAGCAGGAGAGAGTGGCTGGATATCTGCACTACAAGGCAATCCTTGTTTTCCCAAGAACGAACAAGTTTCAATTATTAAAAGTCCCGAAGAAGGAACGCTCTTGGAGACCCTAGTAAAGGCATGTTATACACCAATGCAGAATTATTCCTCTCCTGAGGCATTGTATCTCCATCTACCCACTTTCAGGGGTGGTCACATTCTTCTCCTGATCCTTTTCCTTTTTGTCATCTTCCAATCCATAGGTAGTAGTTAGTTCCGTGCGAAGGGCAATGTGCTTTTTGACAAAAACAACAACTAGTCCCGTGACTCCGAACGCAGCAGCCCAACCCAAACAGCTTTGAGTGCTTCCCGATATACGGAAATCGCCTCCTGTTGTACGTCGGGGGTAAGTGACTGGACATAAGTGCCACCGACAAATTGATAGGCACGCCCGCCGCTCAATTCTTGACGGACTGAAAGGTCGCTGATCAGCGATGAGTGGCGTTTGAATTGAGTATTGAAAATAATACCCGGAATCGTAATTCCCCAAACAAAACCAAAACTACGCAAAAAAGCGTACATTCCCGTTGCTGAAGCCACATCAGAGTCCGGTAATGAAGCCATAATTGCAGGAAGAACAGTGGGCAGTAGCAATGCACGCCCAACCGCATCAACCATTTGGAAGATGACCCATACAGCTTTGGGAGTAGTTGGGGAGAGCATGATGTTGAGTCCGGGCCCAATGATGCTAAGACAGAATCCGAGTAGGTGCATTGGCCGGTAGTGTCCAAGTTTAGTGAGAATTGCACCAGCGCCAGCTGCCGTCATGATAAGGAATGTCTCGTAGGGAATGAAGTTGATGCCGGCTCGTAGGGGAGAGGCGCCTTGGAGTGCTTGGAAGTAGAAGGGCCAGAAGAAGCACATCCATTGGAGAAGTGTCGAGGATATGAAATCTATGTAGAAGCCAGCTGCGGACGTTCGATTTCCAAAAATACGTGGCGGGACCAAGACTTCTCTGCAAAAGTGTGGCGGTTTCCACTCGTAAAAATGAAAACCTGCCCATCCTATCGCTCCAAGCAGAATCGGAAAGATAACCCGCCGGGAAGACCAAGGGAAGACGCTGCTACCAAAGACAAGTCCAATCAGAAGGGAGCATAAAGATGCAATAAAGATCAGGCTTCCCACCCAGTCGACCCGCAAAAATGCACCTTTCCAAGTAGATTCTTTTTCGTGATGAAGTCGAAGGAATGCGACCGTAACAGCGATTGTGATCCCCGCGCTAGGGAGATTCAAATAGAAAATCCACCTCCAGTTCGCATCGGCAAGAGTTCCACCAACCACAGGCCCTATAATGGCCCCGATAGCACTTGAAGATATAACAATTCCCAAGTATTTTCCTCTTTCTCTCAATGGAACCAGGTCGCAGACAATAATCTCAACAAGCATGAAGATGGCTCCCGCCCCTAGGCCCTGAACAGTCCGACCAGCTATCAGCATGGCCGAGTCTTTTGCGCCCCCAGCTATTCCACTTCCAAGAGCAAAGACAGAAATCGAAATAATCATCGGATTGCGACGCCCGAAAATATTGGCGAGTTGAGCGCAAAGGGGTTGGACCACAGTCTGGGCGACGAGGAAAGAATTGGCAATCCACACATAATTATCGGCCGCTGATATCTCGTTGGTGATGTGCGGAAGAGCTGTGGCGATGATTGATCCATCGAGAGAGGAGACGAAGCAAATGAAGGTTAGCGAAAGGAGAATAAGATAGAATTTCCAACTTTTGGAAGTGCTTGGCGCTCTTATTTCCTGCTCCACTTTAGGCTGGAAGGTTAACACATTTGCTGATTCTTCCATTCTCGTTTTTGGATTTCCGTTGAGGTTTGGTAGTATCAAACGCCCTCGATGGTTGAAAGAATGAACGTCGTGTCTGGGGCAAAGGTTGAAAAGGCACATAAACCTTTCCAACAAAAGTTTACCACGGGAAAAGTAAGCCACCTCCCCTGTTTACCAAGTCGGCCGGGCCGAGTCGGCCCCTCAATTCTGCACTGTTTTGGGAATTCCCCTTTGGTGTTCTCGACATTGCGGCACTCGCAGGCGCAGGGGTTGAGCAAACGGTTAGCACGAACGGTTGCGGGCATGAAATGGCTCAGACGAAAGGCGTCAGCTCGCTTGCAGCCTCTGCATGAGAGCGGCATATTCGCAAGGTGCTTGAGCCCAAATTAATTGCAAAGAGCACTAGTCTCCTGCTTTTATAACTGGCTGCCACACGTTCACCGAAGTTATTGTTTAGGCTGAGAGCAAACCACAATTTAATTCAGGTGCATCAGGGGAATATCCCAGATACGAGCCCCCAAGTCTAAGCCTGCTGCCTATCTCTACGCCAACACTACCAGCGCAACCTGCAGCGCAACTCACCAACAATGAGCTGTATCAGCCATTATGCTGGATCCACAGACACAGTCACTTCTACAAGTCCTCGGCGGAAATCGGCATCGCCTTATCAGAATCAGAGACCAGGATTCTCCATTTAGCACTTCTATCCTGACCAGCCCTCGGGCTAATTTTGACTTTAATATCATGGTCTGGTGTTGGGATTGTCTCCCAAATTTCTGCCTTGTCGGTACTTGGGCGAACCCATTTGCCTTCGACGGGTGTGAGATCAAAACGGAGGATTAGCATAGCTGTAAAAGCCAAAATTTCAGTACTAGCGAAATGTCGTCCAGGACACAATGTTGTTCCCCCCCCAAACCCACGAAATGCAACTGGGTGGTGACGCTTTTCCTTTGGTAAAAACCGTCGATGATCAAACTCCTTGACATCAGTGCCCCAAGAAGATGAGCTCGTATGCTGAACTGGGCCGGGGATAAGTACGGTACTCCCTTTTTTGAGGAGGTATTTGTTGTCGAGCATATGATCTTCCATTACCATCCTAGTCGAAATTCCGACTGTGTGAACTCGCAGGACCTCTTGCATCGTGGACAACAAGATTGGGCAAGAAGCCTTTACTCGTGATAGGTCGAGAGTTCGCACTCTAATGACTTCTCCGTCTTCTGTGGTGACTGTGTCGTCAGAAATGATGTTATAAAGCTCCTGTCGGCAGTCTTCCAATACAGCTAGGTCAGAATATAGATAGTATGCCATCCAGAACGAAGCTGGTGAAGTATTGACTAATATTGCAATAGCTCCACCAACCTCAAATCGTGCGATATCTTCGACAGGGACTTTGTGTTCCGTACTGTGTTCGTAACGAGTTCGGATTAAACCAGACCCCTGATTATGACCACCTTCTTTGAAGTACCGTGTGAACGCTTTCGTCATAAACTCGCGGGCCTGTACACTTTCTCGGGCGAGTATAGAAGGGAGAAAGTCCATAATGAGTATCATAATTCCGGGTGGAAATTTCCTAGCAACAAAGGTAAGCGACAAGAGCGGAGTAGATCATTAAAGGTTCTACTACTTACCAGAAACTCTCCTCAATTGCAGGGTCTTTGAATGGATTTTTAGGGCCATAAACAGAGTCTGTAGATGCGAGTGTGATTTCATGTCGGATGAAGTCAAAGAGTCCGACGACCTTTTCTTCTAATCGATCAATAGATGCCGCAACTTTCTGAGCCATCACACGGTTCATGGCATCCAGCTCAGGCCCAGGAGCAAGCGGGGTATGGATAGTTTTATAAAAAGTAATTGAGTAACCCCAATAGCCCTCATCGCCATTAACGTTTGTACTCAGAATCTCATTCGCAGTCTTGCTCGAGCCACAGATACTCATAGCCAGCTTGGCTTCTAGAGGGGGGAACGCCAAAGTTTTGAACTGTCGCTGTACGGCAGGAATGAGCGAGATAGCGTTAACGACGTATAGTCTTGAGCCAGGCAGTCGAAGGGTGTAGATAGGCAAATCATATTTGTCCCTGTAGACGTCAGTAACTAGTTCTGAGAAAGGTCTATTACAATTGAGAATTCTAGACTAAGTAAATTAAAAACTATGAACGTACCGAAGCTCGACATAATATTTACTTTTCTTTCTCGACAGCCCTATCATAGGGCCGAAAAAGGGGAGAAAAGTCGATACAGTAGGCGGCTCTTTTGCATCCTGCGTATAATGAAGGAGGAGATGGAGACCACCCGCAATAGCGACGGCAACTGTAACAATCGCTACAAGAATGTTAGGCATCTTGGTAGTCAATCTGAAGAAGCTAGAGGAGTTGCGATCGATGGTGTAAAGGAAGAGAGTGGGCGATGAAAGGAAATCTAGGTTAACATTGACGATGCGCGAAGTATCGGTTAGGAGCACTAGCGCGTATTTTTGAAGCTGCAGCCGCTACCTGCTGCCTGCAGGAGGTTACATGCATATGGTACGAACAGGGTAAGGGTGTGGACAGAAGAATCGGGAGTCAGCGCTACTAAACAGGCACCCGAGCACCCACAGTGATACTGTCCATGGATTTTTCATATCGTAGCACGTACAGTACGAGGCTGCCTCATGGCTTATCGGATCTCACATGTTGGAAATGGCGCTTCAGAGCCCTTGGGACTCACGTGATTCCGCGCTAGTGTTAGCGATTCAGGCATAAATAGCTTGCTCCCTACAGTTAGAATCAATCAAGTCGTCAACTCCAACCAGATATTGCAACATGTTGAAGTGTGTGCCTGGCAGCCTGAGGCTACTATGGCACCCAGCACGTGCTTTAGGGCACGTCTCACTTGTAGTCTAGAGATGTGGCCCGACGACCTGATCTTTGATTCTATATAGTTGATAATATACTTGATTTACCCCAATTGAGCCCTCCGGACGATCCCTGTGTTGCTATTGCTTGTATTGATGATACCACTCATCCGACCAGCTGGAGTCGACCAAATCCAATAGGGCACCTCAAGGGTGTTAATCACGTGCTCGCCTATAGATTTAGGGGTTCCTGTACAGACAGCCTTCCTTTGTATCTTGATTATTGATGCCATTAGCAGTACTAGCTAGAAGCTTAACCTGGGGAAATTGCAGGTTGTATTAATCTAAGATGTTGTGCTTTTCATTTAACAATTGATTTCCCTATACTATTCTTTCAATTCTGCGACTTTCGTATATGCAGCGACAGCTCCCGAAAACCTCCAAGATGTACATAAGGATCACTTTCCTCTAATAGACGCTTTCTCTAAAGATTCAGACGTAGAATTCCGGTTTGATGGATGTCAACTACTACGGTGGAACTAGAAACTCTAGGAAATGAAAAATACGGTCTAAAAATAGCAAAACAATTTACTTAAAGTACACAACGCAGAAAGCACGATATCAATGAGAGTTTTATGCAGTAAACTCTGCATTAAGTGGCATTGGCCATCACAGATCAAATGATTCGCATTCCTATTCTAAAAACAACGCTTTGTTATACTATTTCGTAAAATTATTACACATAACTGCCTTCCAGGCTCATTTAATCATATATCATCATATCCACGTATGCTGTGCACTAGGTTCAAAGCTAAAATCCCCGGGATTAACTCTCGAACGCAGTTCCGCAGGTTTCAGCCCCGCTTCCTCTGCCTTCCAACCCTCATATTCCATCTCACTCTCCTGCAGATCCCCAAAATCAAAATCAGAACCCCCTCCCGATATTCGGGATGAATGCAAGCTGCTCGTATCGCTCCTCCTCCCCGTAAGTCGAGTCCTCCCAATAGTCGACTGCGAATTCCCAGACCGATGTCTACTCATACTCGGATATACATTCGACTGGTCGTGCGAATCGAAAGAGGCCATCAACCTAGGGAAGAATTGCGCAACGAGCGGCTTTAATGTTGTGAGACAGGCACAGGTTATTCCGGTATTGAGCTCGATGGCAGACCAGATTGAGGCGTCGCCGAAGTCCCACGTAGTGTCTCTGGAATATGTGGATTTTTGGAGGACGCGGAGTCGGAAGATGGATGTGGCGCAAACACTGATGAAAATAGATATTAGCTACACTCAGGATGCTGTATTTTCGCGTTGAGGAGAAAAGAGGAGTGTGAAAACTTACAACAAGCCAAGCGCAAAGATAAAATAGAGCCCCATCTTTTGTGGCCGTGGCAACAATAGGCTATGTATTACCGGCAACGGTAATATTAAAAGCGTCAAATCGGTAGAAATGTTCATAGAAGCATTCAGATATGTGAGTAGTTTAGGCGGCAAGCACTTCCCCGGAATTGAGCGATCCCAGAATCGAGCAACTGGAACGCAGCAGAAAATTGAAGACCCAAGAAGCCAGGCACCATACATAATTATGATAACAAACATAACGTAGCATACATTACGCAGTTTTGTTGTGCCGAATATTCGGATGTATAGAAGCAGGATAGAAACTTTCGTGAGTGTGATACTGATATTGTACAATATGACTGTGGCAAAGAAATCCTAGAAAAAGGGTAAGTATATTGCAAATGGTCAAGAACGTTAGTTGAACTTACCTTTGAATACGCGACGATGTTGTCGTGCGACAAGCTTTTGAAGTGATGTCCCAGTCCATCTTTTGCCTCTAGATATCGTTAGTTGGGCTCTAGCGTCATAGAAGTGCAAGCGCTCACGAAAACACATCCCTATAGTACTGCCGACAGAGAATATCTAAGATACGGATGGCGTATTAGTTTAAAATTGCGAAAAGTGGGATGAAGTGCCTACCAAAGCCGCTATAATACACCAATCTTCAGGCCCGATGAATCGAAGAATTTTGTGGCGAGTGATAAGTCGAAGAGTAACAGCAAGTGCAGCAAAGGCTAGTGCGACAGTGGACGTGACAACTACGCCAAGTCCCCTTTGAGAAATTCCTGGAGAACTTGAGTCCTCCATTGCATCCAAATCTTGAGTGTAGAACCAGGTGCATGAATCGACATTCGTTCGCACTCCTATTTTTCGACAGGGTTGAAGATCTTATAGCACATAAGACAGGTGTGCTGATTTAATAGCGATGAGGAGTCTGCGACATATCGCGCCGGTTTGCTTCTGTTGAAATGAATTAAACGCCGTCGACCAGGAATTGTAATAAGGAAGCAAAAGGTCGTGCTTTAAGAGAATGTGGAGTTAGAAGCAGTAAGACAACAAAATATCAGACGGCCGCCCACGGGGAGCTTCCCAGTCATATGTTCAAGGCTACTGGCCAGTATTCAGTCAGTTGCATGTGGGATTATGCCGACGCGGGGGATATCAGTGGATGCTGGATTCGCATGAAGTGGCGCGCATCCATGAAGGCGGCGTCATGAGCTCGGATTGCCAAGTTTGGATGTTCAAGTTTCGTGGTAAATTTTAGGCGGTTGGAAGCCGAACGAGTCAACCAATCCTGAGGCTTAATTAGGTGTTTGAATAACTCCCCTGAGTGGTCAGAACGTGGCGGCCTCTGCTGATCTTGCACGGGGAAGTCACTTCGGGTGACACAGCATGCAACGCATGGGCTTTCTCCCATGTGTCGGTTGGTCGGGAACTAGAATCTTCAGCGCCTTCTTTGGACCGCACGATACAGGAAATGGCATCCAATTGAAGTTCCATCACGACGGTTACGCACGTTTCAGCCCTGTAACCCCTGTGAACAGGCGACACGGAGAACAGAAAACCCGAAATAGAGAAACAGTTCTTAACCTAGAATGAAGTTTTAAAATTTCCAGGTTGGGATCGCGACGAGCAGGCTTGGCATGAAATTACACGGAAGCAACCAACGTTGGACTGATAGAATGATTCCACAGCGTTGGAAACCGTGGGTTGTCGGTTCCAACGCAACAGGATCCAACTGCGGCGCGGTTCCTTACTGCGCCTAACCGCAAAAACACGTACGAGGCAGGTCTTGCGCAACAGCGCCCTCCAAATCAATGCAAGCGAAGCCGGGTGACGCGAATGTCATTCTTGGGTAAACATTCCAACTCAAGGCAGACTGTAAAAATCAGACAAATTAGCAGGCTGATTCCCATTCAACCTGATGTCTCCATATTTCCGGCTCTGGATTTTCTAGCCATATTTGCGTTCCGGAATATGAATATTAGGAATTATTGAGACTTCTCAATAACTGTTGTTTTTATAGGGGTTGAAATGTATTATGTCTTTCGCAATGTCATTTCCTTCGCGTATGTTACCCTAAATAAGCGAGTTGCGACAATACTAGCCCAAAACACTTTAAAGTTTTAAGACAGCCACAAGTTTGTTGACATTAATATTGAAATAGAGACATCTTAAATGCATACTTTACGGTATGAGCTTGTTTGATATTTTCTCGTTCGGAAATTTCATTTTCAAAGGGTGGGATAACACAGACTTGAGCATTAAAAAGCGATATCATTCTCGTGCTTTCATAGCAATAAACAGCTAGGCTTAGAGCTGTCAGCTTATAGGAGTTTAAGACCTCAGAAAGGGGATTGCTTATATCTCGCGGGAAGTGTTGTATGGCTAAGATCTTCATTGCTCATTACTAGCCAGTTGATCGAATTAAAGGTATAGCAATAAAGTTACAACTTTCCTCTACCGATAAGTGCATTCAAGAAAGCTAAAATTTTAAGACCCTGGAATAGTAATTTAACATAAATTTATATAATTTTCAAAGGTAGAAATTATGGAAAAGAATCGCTTAAATTTCATCGGGTTTCTAATTCAATACGAATTCTATTATTTATCTTTAACTTTAGTGTGTAATTTGGTTAGCAACTGTCAAAAAACGGTCAATGCGTCACGTCGCATTTATTTATTTTCAACCTGCGATGGACATAGGGATCCGAAAATGAGTATATGAGGAGCGAGATACACGCTTCCTTCCTCCCCCAAATTCGTCAACCTATGCAGCATCGAAGTCGCGAGCTGCCCACCTACGGGGTCCACTTTTGTTCCCAAACAGCCATCGATCCCATCTTCGACCGCTTTTGTGATCGTAACACTTTTCGTTTACTATTACCGCCTGATCCACTCGATATGGACAGTCTTGCCATGTTTTGTCTGCGGGCTTTTCGGCGCAATTTAAGATGTTGTGCGGACGTGACCAACAGTGGCAGGTGTAGACTTCGTGTTGGCAGATACACATGGCTGCTAACTTCTGATTTTATATCAGCTTTACTAGGTCTCTGAGTTAGATTTGTAAGTTGCTTATAGTAGCTAGTATTGAAATCGATGGTGCTCGGAAGATTACCAGAAGTGAGAAGTGAAATCAGGAGCTCGAAGAAGAATTTATAGGCGCTCAGCCGAAACTTTTCTGTCCTGTAACAACTATCTATAATTATTTCTTTATTCGAGAACAATTCGTTGTTGTTGTGGTAGTCTCTGTGTTGTTAATTATCTTTTTACAGTAAAGAACATTAGTAAGAGAAGAGAAAGTTTTCCTTTATTTGTCATTGTTTATATCGTAACAAGTTATATAACTTGAACAAATGCTTTGCAAATTTAGACAAAGTAAATATTTATAATAACTAGAAAGAATACTTTAGATACTGTAATTAATTAAAGTCGCATGTATTGAAATACCCATTTTCAGCTTAGCTCAATACAAATCCTTCATACCCGCAGTCCCGACACTTCTCTAGGGTCTCAATGTAAAGCGGGAGACCTCCTAACCTATAACAATAAAGCTGTTAGCAAACAATTACCTAACACAAAAACAGAAAATGGAAAATAATAGAATAAGACAACACACCAATTCAGCGTTTCCCTCTTCTTTCCCGGAATATTCGCTCCCGAATACTAATTATTTCTACTCTTCCTCGAAATCGTCAGCATATCCCAAATCTGATTCGTCCCCTTCCACCACTTCTCTTCCGCCTCCCTCGTCATATCCTGAATAAGACGATCCACCTACTCTTCTTGCAATTCAACACAGGTAGGACCGTTGGCGAAAGCGATGGGGCCCTGAGGACCGTAAAAGAAGAACATGTTTGGGTATTTGTTGCATGATAGGCCGAGATTGCTAAAGATCCCTTCATCTTTTCAGCGTTCGACAAGTGTGACGCTATATGTGCCTTTGATATTTATCTCTGTCAGGCCGCCAATAATGGCATCGAATCCAGTCGCGAGAACGATGGCATCAAATTTTATCTTCCCCTCATTCTTGGCCTTGATGCCTGTCTCGGTAAATTCGAAGATGGGAGAATCATTAAGGTCGATGACATCAACATAGCCGTAATTATAGGACTCGAAATAATGTTTCTCGAGAGGAGTGCATTTGGCGCCAAAGGCATAGAGGGGTTCGGGAGGATAGACAATCGCTCTCTTTTTTGGATCCTTGATTCTAGGCCCCTGTTTCTCAGCCCGGAATCTCCACTAGGTATTAGAAGCATCCATATTCTGCAAGAGATCTTTGTAGTTCCTAGCCAAAGGATGGAAACCGCCTAGTTCCTAGGCATTCTTGAAGACAGACCGCTGCTTATCGGGAACATCGTCGGCGAAGTTCCTGTCAACAGCAAAAGCATCGAAACCATCTCTTGATTTGTACTTTATTCGGTGAAGTGTCTCCCCGTATGTGCCATCTGCCTTTTACTTGTCCTGGAACCCTTTGCTTAACTTCTCCTGTGGCATAAGTAGTGGCTTGTTCGTAGTCCGTTGGTAAACTGTTATTTGTTTAACAAAAGGAGATGGATCTTGGATTATTTAAACGCTACTCGCGCTAGTGCTAATGACTGCCACGCGCTTATTCCTCAATTCAATAGACTAACCCTAAACTTCGACTTAGTAAAAGTGTTATTTACAGGTAATAAATATATTATAAATTATAAAACATAATGCTGAGAATTGAAACAAAAAAGCGGAAAAATATAGAAATTATTAAAAACTTACTTGTTAGCTATTCCTTTCTTATTTATTCGGGCTAGCTAGAAAGCTAGTTGATTATACTAACCCTAACAAAGTAGCAACCTTAAAATTTAATATAAATAGCTAATAAATTAATAATAAATCAACTACGTATTAGATTTTTCGGATCGGTATGGATTAAGAGGATTAATAGAAAGCGATTTCAAATAGATTTTATTTAAACTGTTCCTAAATACTAACTGGGGATTGTGCTTTGCTCTTTACGTCGCTTTCTTATAAAAACTAGGTTACAGTAACCGAAGGATGAAAACAATAACCAGAGGATAAAACTGATTGAAAAATAGAACACCGGCAAGAGGCAATAGTAGCTATTGAAATTAACATAAGGGATAAGAACTCAAGAGCAGACGACAATAATAGCAATGATAAGAGACAATATTGACAGCGGCAATAAACTAATAAACGTATATGTTTGAATTTAGTAGTATTACATAAGAAATTAAATAGTATAATTCTAATTTTATTTATATATTCTCTAAAAATGAGACTTTATTCTCCCTTGCCTTACCATAGGAATAATGCTGACGGTTTCCAGCTTTAGCTTTTGACGTCAAGGTAGCAAGTAAGAGTTAGGGCTATTACTCTCCGCCCACTAAGCGATTTACACCAGAAGTTAGATTTTTTAAAAGCATATAACAAAGCAACCACTAATTAAAGCGTATTATAAACAATTACTTTATAGTATTCAGATATAAAGGAATTAAATTTTATTTATAAATTACTCATTTTTAATACGCTTAAATATAGAAGCCTTAAATTTCAGGAATTTTGTATATAAAGCGGGCGATTTCGTGACTTTATATAAAAGAAGTGCGTATAACTTTTTTATTATTTATTTAAATCAAATTCTGAATTATATGAATTAAAATTAAAGTAAATCTAGTTAATTAAACATATTTTAGGATCTTGAATTTATTGTTGAATTATAATAAATTTAAAAGTGTATGTTTTGGTGTATTTTGGTGGGGTGGGCGGAGAGTAATAGCCCCAACTCTTACAAAGCCTTTGAGGCTCTCCTTGATGGAATTCACTCACTCACTGGTAAGACCACGCTTTCTTCCTCACTTTAATTAATCAGGTAGTAATTCGATAAGATTCAATTGATAATCTGTGACAGAATAATCTAGCTCTTTGTCAGAGCAACAACGCTAAAGCCTCAACATTGAAATAAAAACCGTTAAGTAACGACACCTGGCCCAATGAGCATGCCTCCTAAGACTGAAAAACTCATGGAGGACCCCAATGTGATGTATTTCCAACTGGGCCAAGCTGACTTGCAAAAGTTGGCAAAGTTGACCCCATTCGCGAAGCAACTGGTCATCTGCCTGTTCCATGTTCTCCACCAGGGACTTCACCTTGCGGACGAGCAAAGCAGAACGCCAATCGATACCAGCACCAACGCAGGGGCGTTATGCGAGAAATACACCTCCACAGCACTTAAAAACGACCTCTCAGCGGACAAACTCTTGTCATTACGCAAGACTGGGCCTTCCATGAAATTTATCATTCGACATCTCACCTTCGACTCGAAGTTCACTGCTCAATGCATTTTTCAACTCTGCATCTGGCGTGCCTTCGCCTTTGGGAACCTGGATCACCTTTCTGAGTTGTCGATTGATTTAGACTCAAAACCACCAGAATTTGATACGATCAAAGAAACGATCTGCAAACGGGGAGGACAAGTCAACATACTGATTTCGGCATACGGAAGCTTTCAAATTGGAAAATCGAAAGTCCCCAACATGCTAGAGAAGTTTTGGGAACTTTCCATTGCATTGGAGGTCGAGAAACAACCGTGTACATTCGCGGAAATTTACGATTCACTGTGGAACAAGAATATTCCGTCTTTGCCACAAGGAGGCCTTCTGGTATGGTTGATTGCGTGTGATCTTGCCGAGTTTGGGGTTTGTTTGGCACCGAACGGGGAGGATTTGGCCAAGCACATGCTTGAAGCTGGTGGAAAGGCAGCAGGGCCAACCAAAGGTCTCAAGTTTGTTGGAAAGACTTCTAAGGCGGATGTTCCTTCTGAGAGTGTGGAAGATCTGGCATCGGTATTTGACTGCGTGATGGAGGTTTTTTCTTATCCCGATGAAGAACTTGAAGAGATTGCTGCCCTGACAAGCGCATGTGAGAGTTTGCAGGGTAGGAAATTTTCAGTGGCCGACCTGGAGCATGGGCTTTGCAAGATTGCAAGGGAGGATACCATGAGGATACGAATGGCGAAGAAAAAGGGTTCAAAATAAGGGAACGGTTCGCAGAAGTCAAATTTCAGCAATCCGAAGTGAGGGGTTGGAGGAGGCAAAGTGAGGACGGTATAGGAGTGGGGTGCTGTAGCAAGTTTCGATTACAACTGAGCACATACAACAGGGGGTGAACCCAATATCAAGCTATCAATAAAGAATTTCTAGAAGTTCTACGCATGGAACCATCCTCAAGTGAATTTTTGGTAAGTACCTCGTGGTCCTTTGAAGAGCCTGGGGTCAAAGTTTGTGACTTATAGTAAAGGCATTTTACTAGTTTAACAAAAAGTCAAAAGTTGTACGTTTTATATAAAAATTTAAGAAACAGTATATTTGCCTTCTATTACTCTTGATTTTATAGACTCTATAATATAAAACTTCCTGGTTATTTTATAACTTTGAAGTGATTGCGATAACTTTGGTTTTAGGAAGCCTGAAGATGGGGGTCGTGAAGCCTGACCTGTAAAACACTGACTTTTGACCTCGGGCTGCAGTACAGTACACGCGATTGCTTAGAATATCGCGAAAGGAAAACATGTTACTTTCTAATACTTCTGTGGTGCGCAATTCTGTATACAGCCTTTGTATTTTACTTTCGCGGAATTGAAGCTCTGTCGACGGGTAATTGCGCACCTTTTCCAGGGAGGCGATCGCTAAGTTGGAGGGCACCTTGGCCATTTGGTCGCTAATCTTCGGCAACTCTCCACTAATTTACAGCGTACAATTGCTAAGCCACAGGCCCACCCGCACCCTATACCAACGCTGTGCTATGAAATAGCTCCTTATCCACTTCATGCAACAAATTGACTTGCAAGACGCTTTACAAATCTATGTGGTGATATTAAATCCCACCCAGAATAACGAGTATTTGATCTCAGCCATGACTGCGACAATCTTTTGCATACTACTAGCGATATTTTGTGTGTTGTGAGCAAGTTGTTTTAGGAGAACCGATTGACTAAATTTTCTTATTTAATTCTATTCAATCTTGGATCTACTGTTTTTGCATAGCCGAGGGAGTGGATATTAGTTGGGAAAGCCCATAGGGGCTTAGAGCGAGTTTGCGATTTGCACTAAATGAGGGAGTCTTGTATCCCTGAGACTTGCAAGGAGGTGGGTCACCTGATCTGTCCCAAAGTTATCTCTCACGATTATCAACATCAATCATTTTACACGATAACAATCAAAACTGTCTTCGCATATATTACTAATAAATTTCTAGAATAGAAAAAATACCGCACTTAGAGAGGCCATCTTTTCCCACGCATCAACAGATCCTGCACCCCTAACCAGTCCTACTCGTGTATACGAGTTACGAACGGTGGGAAATTTTACCATTTGTCTCCCATCTAATCTAATTGATCCAAATAGAGCACCGACGGCTTTTGCAAACTCTTTATTCTTTATTAAACGAGCTAGGATACAGACAGCTTCCATGGAAACGATAGTTAACCCTTGACCAACCTACTTTCCCGCCAAGATCAATGCGTAACTGCCTACCTCATCGAATCTAGGGTCCTCTCCCGGAATATCTATGTGAAATGTGAGATTTGCCGGCTCTAGGTCTTCGACCTTGTGCTTAGGCTTAGGCTGCCAAAGATTTGTTTCCTTGTCATAGCGTATAGGGAGAACAAGACCAAATGCATGCAATGGACAAATTAGGAGAGGCTCAAAAACCGCGTTTTTAGAAAGGATTTGTACAAGATTGGTCACTTTGAGTAAAGGACGAACAGCATCGCCGGTTCGAGTTGCCGGATGCGAAGGTGCCGATCCTGCTGGGTATCTTTGATAGTAACTGATTGGACCTGGTATGGACATCCAGGACCACGATGGTGTATAAGAGACGGGAAGTCGAGCAGGAGTTGTGGCACGACTTTTGAAAATCTTTCCCAAGAGCCGCCTTAGCAGTGGCCGCATTCTAGGTTCTCTCTCCCCCGTGCCTATATCGAGGTGCATGCGAAACACCTCTTTGGTTTTCTCTGTCTGATCACTGATCCAAAGCAGCTGGAGGGCCATATCATCACCCCACAAACCCCCGTAGTATGTGACTGTCGTTTTGTCCTTCATATAATCCGCCAAACCTGCCAACGCCACCATCCGATCCAGAGGCTTTGTAAGATCGCATCGGGTGTAATCCATCACAATTGAAGGCCACTCAAGAATAAATTCCTGTGACCGTTCAGAGCTCTTATTGGTAGTTCCGTGGGCTGCCCTGAATTGGCGAGGCAATGGCAGTGATGGCCGGATCCGGCACTCGTATCTTGAGTAGGTCGAACATGTCCAAGTCATTTCTTCCTTTCGAAATTGAAGGATTCGAGGAGATAACAAGTCTTCCTGGAGGGCTCATCCTCGAGATCTTATGTGTGGTTGTTCCAGTGGCATGGATGAATGCGCGATTTCTTTCGTAGTGAAAACATCATCGCTTTGGAAGCGAACAAAGATACTCTTGCCGCCAATTGTACTGTCTTATAGCAAAGTTACCTTGTTCCTCATATTTCGGTCTAGTAGACTTGGGAAGAGGCCACTAGCTGAACTCGTGGACAACCCAGCGGATATAGTGAGTGTTGCGTTATTGTAAATCTCGCTCATTTTTGGGGCTTCTCCTTTCCAGTCCTCGCCTTCATCTCCCTCCTGAATGATGCAAAGAGAGTCTATTTAGATATACGGGATCCCGAGTCGACGTGTTACGTCCACAGCCTCCCGCAATGTATTTAAAGCGTCGTTAAAAACTAGTATTTTCTTTCTCTCTTCTAGTGTTGGAGATGTTAGTCGAATTGGGAGACATCCCCCTCACACGTGAGAAAGAGCGACATATTCGGCATGGATATCTGCGGTTTGGGTCTCCAACCTGACATATTCTTCGCATGTTCCAACGCAAATCACCCTTGTAGGCAATCGAGAAACTCCGGCTCTTTTACAAGCTGAGTGCGAAGAGAGGCAACCGGCAAGCCATCTTTTAGCCAAAGAGATGGATTCATCATCCGCAGGATCCTCGGACACACGTCTTGCAGCACCAATGTTCATACACTCGGTAGAGTTCCCTCCAGTTGACGATTAAATTTGGACTGGAGAGAAAGCTTGGACAAGTGACATCGCAACTGCAAGGCGAGAGAACTTACCAGTAGTAGTGTAGAACTCAACAGTCTCGAGAGAGCCTTTATCTTTTCCGATTGCTTTAATGAATAAAGAAAAATCCACAAAAAGCTGAAAGTGATTTGGTCGAACTTTTCGAAGAATTTATGCATTCCAGCCTCCAATGTTTGGCACGAAGCACAACCGTCTTTTGCTTCGGCAAAAAGAGCTTCCAGCAAGATGTCCAGGTTGTATTGCGCCAAGTTGTGGCAGACAGGGCAGCCCCGGCTGTCCGCGTTGTCGTAAAAAATCTCGCTGACTTTAGAAGCTTCAACGAAGACGCTCAGTAGGCATGGCTATCAACAAGGCCTAGACTCTAGTATCGTTTAAGCTAAGTTGAAAAGCCTTTGGTTCTATCTTGCTATAAGGATTTGATGTCGATGCTATAGGAATGTATTAAGTAGTGGATAATCAGGAGATGATCAGGAATAACACGCCGGTTCAGCTGTCGCTAATGTATCACGTATCTAGTCAACTCCGCCTCGCTCTGTTCCGCTCCTCGCAACAGTTATAGGATAGCTGCCAAAAAGCAAATCTTGCTTGGCTGCTTAGTGGCCCCACAAGATCAGATGATTTTCTGAAAATACTGTATCTACTGTAATAATCAACCTTTTGGAACGGCACTGCCTCTATTTGTGTCATCTCGCGATTCTTCAGCTGGCATGAGCCATTGCGTCAAAGAAAATGAAGCCAGAAAGTGATAGCCACATGGAGTTCACACAATGCACTGCTCTCGCTTCAAATCCTCCGGCTACGCAGCACGATTCGCTGTCAAGCAACGAAGAGCTGGAAACCCCATTCACACAAAGAGATGCATTACATTACCATTATTTCGGCCGTCGCGGTATCTACCCAATTCCAAAGACGAAACGAAACTTCTGCCCAAATGCACTTTCATTTGTGAAGTCGGTAAAATTCTAGAACTAATAGTGGAGGGCGACGAAGAGCAAGCCGCAAAAAATGCTGAAGCAGCACTTCAAAGTGGTACAACTGGTGCCGACGGCGGGTTCGGCGGGTGCTCTTGTGTCATTTCAAAGCGATGTGACTGGAGCGGGCGATGATTCCAGTGACGAAATCAATACTGGAAATAACGGCGGCATTCATGCGGCTGAAAATGAGCCAGATCCCGCTCTGACGTTGCCGGAGGTGACGAGAAAGGTGAATGCAGGGTGAAATTTTTGATGGTTACTGCTTGCAACTGGGTCATGGGTATTGACATTGGAGTAGAAATCGTGGAGCCTGGGCGATGGAAGCTGATGTCGGCGCGTTCAGCAAAGATGAAGCCTGTAGATGTAGCAACTTATATAGGTACATTTGTATCACCCGAAACGATCGAGATGCTTCAGCATCTTGGGCTAGAGGCAAAAATCTCCCTCGGTTAATAACAAGGAAGCTTGATAATTTCATCAGAGATGTTGAAGCTGCGCATGCGTATCTATGTTGAGGTTCGAATTTGGACAATAATTGATTCCTTAGTATTTGGTTCTCCTCCTGATCAGCTTACGAGTTTAACTCTTGAGTCACATATATTCGTAAAGGAGTGTGTTCGTCATGGCATCAAAGCTGGCTGAATAGTGCGGTGGGTTAAAAGTGGAACTACGTGGGTAGATCAGAGGATATATCTCATACAGAGGACTGTAGATTAACTCTTTCTCTTCTTCGCTGCAGTCTTATCAATTGACGATATTTGCAAGTTCATTGTGCTTTCGCGGCAATGTTATCTATATATTTAGAAAATGTAGATTGTCATAACCCTAACTTAATATTCTTTTATAAAGCAGCGATAGCCTGAAGTGAGATATTGTCTGAGCATAGAGCTAAGTATAGTATTGTGCAAGAATATAATAAATAATTTATTTACAAAATATATACAGATTAGAGTTCTACGAGATCTACAAATTCAACCTCGATTATCTATAGAACAACATGTATTTTATAAAAGACTCGTAAATCTTCAAAACAGCACTCTGCCACCACTAACCTACCCTAATTCTCCCCTGTGCCAAGAGCCACACCAAAAGCGTAAGCTATGCCAAATTTCATTGTCAGCATTGAATCTCCTCTCCTATACTATCAATCAGACACCACTCACCATTCATCATACACGTAGCATTGCACGAGGGGTACGGCTGACCATCTCGGGCTCCATTCTGCGGCAATTTTACGACGGAAGACAACAACGCATCTAGCTGCGAATTTTTCAGGTACTTGATAGCATCGTAAATACCATCTAAAGTCGGCTTGCTGGGTCCATTGTCATCACGGCTGATGATATCCAGCGACGGGCCCGTAAATCCCGCATCAGCCGGAGTCTCATAGACCGCCGCGTACGGCACCCCGTTGCTGTCATAACCCCAGGCCAATACCTCCCACGTGTTATTGGCGAAAGATAGCGGAGCTGTGGGCACGTAGGTGTATGAGTCCGGGATAATTTGACCATTGATCACGGTCGGTGTGTCGATGCCGTAGTTTTTGAAGACAAAAGCTGTTTCGTTCAGAGCGAATTCGCTGGTCAGATCTTGAAGTGTGCCGTCGATGTCGGTTGTCCCGGTTGCGCTGAGTGTCCATTGCATGTCTTGCCAGAGTTGATAGACAACGGAGTTCGAGTGTGTGAAGTACCAGGTCCCGAGGAACCAATTATAAGGCGTTGGCTCCCATGTCTTGCCGGGAATTTCAAAGGTTGGTGGGAGTCGAGTTTTAATTGGGTTAGGTGGGCTCTGATGCCTGATGAGGTTGGAGAGATAAAGGTCTGAAGCTCGTTAGTACTTAATTTGAAATCAAAATTTGAACCGAAATGTTCTGCAGCAGGAATGCTGTTGCAGACACTGGTATGCAGGTTTTGAGAACAAATGAAACACAACGATTGGTTTTCGTACTTTCTTGGTGGCCCGTTTCTTGATCTGTGAATAGTGCAGACGCGGCTGGGAGGAGAGCTGCTATAGCTAAAACCAAACACTTCGAGAGCATTTTGAATGAATGAACAATTTTAAAGATTAAAGAAATCTCAATGTCAGGATTTCAGTGGATATTGTATTATAATTGAAAATCCCGCTAGGAAATGCACGTGAAAGAGAATCTAGGACTCGGTAACGCATACTAGGTATGCTAGCTCTGACGTGAGATGTGCGTGCCGTCCCAACTCGTACAGTAACAACCAATGTGATCAGAGCCTGCATTCAGAGTTTTTCGCCGCATTGGCAATTTACCACGTGGCTTTTGAGCCTCGGGATGCGGGTTCTCATATGAAGTATTGCGGGGAGCGGGAAGAAAAATATGGGGGTGCCAATAGTGCTAATAAATATTCACAAGATGAGGTCGCTCAGGATGTTGAAAATTAGGGGGCACGTCCTTCAGCAAGCCAAATTTGCAGCTCCGTATTTACCTCCCAGATAGACACGCATATGGAAAATAGCAAGGGTGAGGTGAACAAAGGTGAGGTGGCACAAACTGCTCTCAGACGTTGGGTGAGGACGGGTAAGCCGGAGATGAGGCGAAGGTGAGCAAAGAGATAGGCACGTGCCGTATGGATTATTACGTACGTGAGGGACCTGAGCATTGACGTGAACCAACAGCAAACACCGGGTAGCAAGTTGAAAACTGACCGTAATAGCCTATCATAACGAGTAATGCCACGACTCCTGCTATAGGCTAGCATCATCCACTTTGGAAAAGCTATATGATTATTCAAATAAAACACGTTCATGCTCTCCGTCGTCTTCGTCTATCTCCCAACTAGTACCAGAACACACCCTCATTCCCTGCCCCCAATTTCCCTTCCGCGTTCATTTCACCCATCGTAACTTTTAAACGCGCCACCAAAGCCTTGCCGTACTCTGGACCCAAAGGCGGTGCCGCCTTTGTGGTATCAGGTCGTAGAAAAGGGACTAAAGGACCTCCTGCCTCCTTGGAAGCCTTGAGTACGGCTTCAACATCGTTTTCCTCGTAAGCTCCTCCAAAGATAACCACCCGCGTTTTTTTGCTATAGTCGTGAGATCCTAAATCGTTGTCGGATGTGACAGCTTCGCCTTTGAGGATCAATGGGATCTCGGCTAATGCAGCGGCTGGTGTAAGAATAAAATGAATGACTGGTATTTGTCAGTTAATGGTTTTTTTCAGTTGATGCAATAAAATTTGAGGTTCTTAAAGGTGGTTGTCTAGGACATATCGTGAAAGGCGGGAGAGGGGGTATTAGATGCATTTTCACTTACCCTCATACTCAGGTTTCAAAGCAGCGATGACACTCGTGCCGATTTGGGTGCTTTTGCCGCAAAGAATGATGGGAACAGTAGTGTTGGTCATAGTGGAAGGAGTGGTGGGTGAATCTTTGCGTTTGAGGGTGAGGATAAGACTGTCGAGAGCAAAAGACGACGTTCGCTAGACTATTAATTGAAAATTTCGAAAATTTCTCTGTGAAAAACACATTTGAGAGAGTCGCTAAGACAACTGTGGGTCCAAATAACTACCCCGCTCTAGCTATCCCCATCGGGATAAGGTGCAAATACTCGTCCGA
This sequence comes from Cudoniella acicularis, assembly GCA_013054445.1. Lineage (NCBI taxonomy): Eukaryota > Fungi > Ascomycota > Leotiomycetes > Helotiales > Helotiaceae > Cudoniella > Cudoniella acicularis. The sequence goes on from JAAMPI010000523.1 coordinate 29,456, forward strand.
TCCGGATTCCGAAAGGCTACTGATCCCGTGGATTGCTCTTTTGGGGTTAAATATGTATCGCTATCAGCTGTCACTTGTTGCCAAGTAATGCCGAAAAAGGAATAAGAGAAAGGGGGCGGAATCGCTTCGCTCAGGGGCCACTCGCTAGATCCAGTATTCCCAGGCGTCGCAATCCCTTTCTACAACCAAAACTCTTCATTCTCTAGCATATTTCGATTTAATATTTTTTGAGAATGAATCCATAAACATTTGTCTTAATAATCTATATCGCAGGATATTAAAATCACTTTAACGTTAATAGCAGTAGTAGGTAGGTAGGAGTCGCATAGCGAAAGAGCGCTGAACTTTAGCGAATAGCGACTAATTTCTAGCATAAACCTCGCTGAATTTTAGTGTTCCTTCGCTATAACCAACCGCCATAGAAGAACTTTAATACACTCAACACAACATTTAAGTGAAGAACGTGAGTTGAAAGGGGGGGGTTTTTTTTCAATTAAAAAGGAATTTACTTACTGTGAGATAACAATCCTGTGTCTTACGACTATCTTAGAATGTTACTCATGATAATGCACAATGGCGGATGACTTCTGGAACATTAGCGCAATACATGTTGTAATTTATTAACGCACGCTATAACTTAGGAGGCCTGTGCTGAAGATTGGTGAAAGTGCACTATCATTTGAACTTTTTAGCGAGCTTTCCGGCCGGGGATTCACTCACGACACTTCAAAGAATAAACACTAGATTATTATACAATAAAAATTTGCGTAATTAATTACAACTTGGAAAATTCCCTCTCTTCTTTGCACCACTAGAACAAGCTTCATATTTGATTGTTATTTAATTATTTTTAAGTGCTCTGGGCGATTACGAGAACTCAGGGCTCAGTCTAGCAAAATAGATATCTCTATCTTTTCTACCTCTATCTCTTTGAAGAGATAAAAATAATATAATATTAGAAGAGAAGAAAGAGAGAGTACTAGGGTAATTCGTAGGAGAGGAATAGCGAGGCGCACTCGTCAGTAGGAGAGTAGAAGTAGAAAGGGAAAGCTTGTTCACTAGGGATTATAGTGGCTCGGGCCTGATTGGCTGTTAGTGCTAAGAGAGAGAGGTAGGGGGGGGCTGCTATTAAAGAAAGGGGCGGGAAGCTAGAATATAGGTTATTGTTTATCTAGAATAATCACCTTACGAACATACTAACAAAAGTCTAGGTTTTTAGGCTATAAGGCATGTGCCGTATTAACTTAGTGTCTACTATAAGCATTTAATTAGAAGTTGACTACCTATAGCGCTCTATTAATATACACCTAATACTCCTACTTTAAAATTAACTAATTAATCTATTCTTATAGTATTCTATCCTATTCCTTGCGAACCATAGCTTCTATTTCAGCCCTAGTTATAGGATACCTCCGGCGTCTATATAATGCTTACTTAATCCGCCCCTAGTATTTCTTAATAGGGTTTATATTAGGGCTCGTAGAGGGTATAGCGTTAAAATAATCTTATACCCCGTACGCTATCTTATATAGTAATTCCTTATTGATTTGTAGCTATAAGTAGAGTTCCTATCTTCTATAAATAAAGGCTCTACGGAAGGTCGAAGTTAGTGTGTTATAAGGGCGAAGGCTTTAAGAATTAACTATAGATACGCCTTAAGGATTTAAATAAGATAATCGACTTGTTTAAAGGCTCTCTTCTTACTAGAACCGTAAACTAAAAGTAAAGGACTCTTATACCCGTATCTAATTGCTCCCTAAACGTTAATAGGTATAGCATAGCTTTGATAAAACTAGTACTATATATAGTCCTCGTAGTATCTCTCTCTCTTCTTTTATATGACCCTCTCTTTTATTGTCCTCCCTCTAACTAGAAATATATATTTATCTGACTAGAGAACCTTTAACCACTCTGTCGCCTAGAATATATATACGATAGCCTATAAGAGTCGACCTATAACCTACGTAGGCGTAAGGTAGGGCTTCTAGTATACTATATAGCGAAAATAGCCCTGCTGCTTAAGCCTCTGCTCAAGGGTCTTTATAGAGCACTCTAATTTCAGTTTATCGTATAGGTGGGTATAGTTAAGGATTCGGTTATCCTAGTATTTAGAAGCGTGTTCGATAATTTCGTCGACCTAGTGATCTATTAGAAGAGAGAGTCTTCCTGTTCGTGAAATACAGGCGCGCTCTAGGGCCTTATACTCGAGGATGTGCGTGATCGTCGATTTATTAAGCTTATAGCGGGCTATAAGGCCCTCAATTAGTATATTTACGAATCTATAGAGCTGGCGTATCGCTTCCTTATGCTTTATAGTAATCTGCTCACCTAGGAGGCGATTGAAAACGAGTAGAGGGGTTGCTAGAGGCATTTTACGATATTTTATATAGGTAGGGTAGAGTCACTAAAAAACCTAGACTTTTGTCGGCAGGTTCGTTGTTCTACGTGCTCGCCAGTCGCTATATAATACCTAAGCGTAACCGCCTAGGGAGAATATTACTTATACTATTCTTCTTCTAAAGCCCTAAAGGCTAAGCCACTCTTAAAAATCTTATTATATTCTATAAGAGTAACTCTTATATAATATATTATAATATTTCTAGTATCGCTAATATAATACCTAAGTAAGATATTATAGAGGGATAGGAGGCCTCTAAAAGGAAGCTTAAAACTAATAACTTAAAGACTTAAATCTCTAAGAAGGATAGTTTTTGTCCCTCTCTAAAGAGAGGAGAGAGCTTATATATACGAAAAGTCACGTGACACGACACGTGACACAGAACCCTACTATAATATAAGAATAATAAGTTAGAGTCTTCTTATAATATAAGAAAATAAAATATATTATTAGATATATTAAGTTAAGTATAAAGCTTTTTATCTAAGAAAAACCTATTACTTATATAAAACCTTTTTATCCTAGATCGTTAGGATTATATAATTTCTTTGATCTCTTCTAGCTATATAACCCTATCACGTGACCCTAGCGCCCTACGGCCCTGGTTCTCTGTATAGTGCTTACCGGGTAAGGACTACCGAGCTTAGGCCTAAGGCTATACGTAATATAAAACAGTAATATATATTAACTAATACTAAGACCTATATTAGGTTATTATCTAGTGCCTGGTTACAAGTAGGACATCTAAAGGCTAGTAAGCCCTTATTCTTATATTAACCTAAGCTAATAAACTATCGTCTTTATATAATATCCTAGTTATTAATCAATAGAGGTATATATACTATTACTAAGAAGCTTATCTTAAAATATAATATAGATATACTATCTTCTGTTTCTAATATATTAAATAGATAACGAGTAAGGTAGACTAGGAGCTCTACTGTTAAGCTCACCTCGATAAACTCGATATACCTCTATGATATAATCCTATCACTTTCCGCTACGCTACTACCTATACTAGATACTACCCTAGTTGTCTTCGTGACTGTGACAGCACGTGACTAGCGTGCGTAGCGAATGATATAAATAGCTTTTACTACTCGGCCATCAGGCCAAAAAGGCACAAGAATAAGGTTAGAGCCTTATTCGCTATTCTACTATATATAGTCTACACCCCGAAGTACACCCGACACGCCCCCCTCAGGGGCACGTGACGCGTATGCCACTCCAGGTCTATGACAGTGACTTAACACTATCAGCTGCCTAGCGAATACGTTAATTCCCTAAGTAGGCACTCTAGCTAGATCATATAGAGAAGTATATAGAGGAGGACATTAAGGGCATTGATTTTTAGTAAACCCGTCCTATGCCTATATCTATATAATATTAGTGTTAACTGCCGGAGTAGTCCCGAAAAGTGCGAATTTCAGCCCCCCTGATTGGTTCGGCGCGTGTACCTCCGTGCTTATCTAATCTCACCCTCACGTCTTCTCTCCCCCTATTATATCCTCTCTCTCCTTATAGATTCCTCG
>JAAMPI010000524.1:0-33371 GCA_013054445.1 Cudoniella acicularis
GAAGAACTTATCTTCAAAATCCATGGCTCTTGGTTTCAGAGGAATGTTGCCCTATCTCTGGAAGGATTCAAATAGCATGCCACAGCGGGAAGTAGGGGCACCTCCCGCCTAGGTTTATGCAGAGTGATGTAACGAGTTCCTAGTTGTATCTTACTGTCGTCTCCGAGGGAGAGATGGCTGTGGCTTGAGGCTCCTAGATAAGTGAGCCTTAAAGTTACGATAACGTTTGACAGCTGCCCGATCTCTTAATCAGAATGAAGTATTGCTACGGATTATTCCGAACCCTTGACTTCAGGAATGAGGGGATTCAAGCACGCATTGTCAGCCTGTGATCATTACTCCTACTACAGGCAAAGTAAGTCAGAGGAAGACTTCTTGAATATTTATTTCCTTTTGAAATTTACCACAATTTTTAGATTATTCAGCCTCGGCCGATGGACTACTGTTAGGATTGGCGTTAGGGTAACGCTCGATAACGGCTCGTTATCCCTCATCCCATTTTCAAAAAAAAAAAAAGGGGGGGGGGGCAATCCCACTTTAAGCGAGTCATTTCTTGGCAAGATCGACATCAACTACCCCTCGATCCGTCTAGCTCAGAACCTTTTGGCACCCGAAAACACCAATGAATGACCCCGTTACTCAGGAACTCAACGGCGAGGACGAGCTATACTTATCGCTTTCTTTATCAAGACACAATTCAGCCATTAGTGCGTCATCCCTAATCCAAGACTGAGAAACCCTCAAGGCATCGGAAAGATAGCGTCGGAAAGTGATTTTCTATTGCTCTTCAGAGTGATATTTGGTCTCGGGGAATACTAGAGCGGAAGCTCTCGGACAAGTCAATCAAAAGTCGGACAGGGAACGCAAGATTTCCATAGACTCTCGATAACATTCACAATTTATCACAAACTTTGGGCCTACACTCTCGAGATTTACCTCTTCCATTTCGTGTTATTACATCTCCTGGAGAATTTGAACTCAGGACATCTTACGATTCTATCAAGGAACCGCGAAAATGCCCGGAAAAGCAATCAAGACAGCTGCAGATTTTGCTCCCGCAATCAAAAAGAAGAATGCCCAACAACTAGGTAATTCCAGGCACGTCGCACACTTCTATACTTTACAAACAGAGGTTAACATCTGGCGGAGCTCATCCCACCAGCGTGGAATATCGCTGCTGCCCACATGCCTCCAGAGACACAAACCCGCGTCATAGAATTTACCTCACAATGCGGCATTCTCAACAAAGAAGAACTAGAAATAATCACAAAAGATGCCGGCGATCTCGTAAATTTAACCACCACCGGCAAGCTTTCATGCCTAGCGGTTACGACAGCATTTTGCAAAGCCGCTGCAGTTGCCCACCGAGTTAGACTATGTCCACTTCAAATATTCAGATTGTCGATGCAGCGAGCTGATTCTTTTTCATAGCACACTAATTTCCTGACTGAAATTTTCTTCACACAAGCTCGAGAGAGAACTAAAGAGTTGGACGCGAGTTTTAAGGAGACGGGAAAGCCGGCTGAAGCGTTATTTGGACTACCGATCTCTTTGAAAGATCAATTTGAGATTAAGGGGACAGGTAAATCTTTTTTGCTACTGTGAGATATTAAACCTAATCTTGCATTAGAATGTGACATGGGTATTGCGTCTTGGATTGGCCATATCAGTGAAAATAATTCTGTTTTAGTTGAAGTCCTTCAAAATGTAGGAGCAATGTGAGTAAGGTCCTTTCGTGGCATCAAACCATAAATTCCAAGACTTCGAAAGCCTTCACTGCAGAACGAATATCTCTCAAACTCTCATGGTAAGCATCAGTTCTGCAATAATTGAAGCAAAATAATGAAATCACAGTGCCCGGTTTGCAGAATCTAACAATTATGTTTATGGAAGAAGCGCTAATCCATTCAACATAAAGCTCACCTCGGGAGGTTCTTATTTCTATTTGATCTCCGCTTAATAAGAGGCTTACTGCCAACCCAAGTTCAGGTGGTGGTGAAGGTGCAACTGTTGCGATGTAAGCCCCAACTTCTATCCCGAAAGGAAAATCCGTTAAAAAAGCAACAGGCATGGCAGCGCAATAGGAGTTGGTACCGATCTCGGTAATTTTATCTTCCTCACCTCCCCAAGAAACTTTACTAACTGCTGTTCAAAGGTGGATCTATCCGCATCCCAGGTACCCCCCTCACAGCCCCCTCCTGCACCTCACTAAACTTGAAATCTAATGATACAATAAAGCCGCTTACAACGGCCTTTATGGTTTCCGTCCAATTCTGCACCGCCTCCCTTATGCCAGTGCCCGCAATACCCTCCAGTCAGAAGAGCTACAGATATGGCAGTTGGAACTTTGAAGAAAGCTGGCTATGAAGGTATATTTGCTCTTCCCCTTCAAGGAAAAGCTTCTGAAACTGAACTGCTCCAGTGATTGATTCCCATCCCCATTTTCTGCAGCCAAGCAGAAGACATCGTAACAAGAGTCTACTCCTCAGATGGTAGTGAAGACCTAAGACGAGCTTTTGCACCATCAGGAGAACTATACCACCCAATGGTGGTTGTCGCAGAAGACACACCGCATCTCAGTACCTATGAAAACTGGCAGCTGAATTTGGAGAAATACGAAGTTGTTACGGCGTGGTTGAAAGCATGGAATGCAACCGCCGAGCGAACGAGTACCGGTCAGCCAATTGATGGAATTCTTTTACCGCCGAGTGCGAATGTCGCCCAAAAGCATGGGGAGTGGCCGAGGTAAGTCAGGAGATGTGGTCGAAATTCAAGACAAGCCAACTAGATTATTATTTAGGAATATTATCTATACTAGCCTCTTCAACATGATCGATTATCCGGGAATGATAATCCCGGTCAACTCAGCAGTGGACCCTGTACTAGACCCTATCGACAAAGACTTCAAGGCTACGAATGAAAAAGACGCAGAAATACAAGCGATGTGTAAGTGGCCCATGTAGTTCTTTTATACATTTTCGAAACATAATTTCTTATGATAGAAATGTCTAGATAATCCCGGTGAATTTGTTGGGGTACCTATAGCTGTACAGGTCGTATGTCGCCGCTTCAGAGAGGAAATGGGTATTGGGCTGGCGGGCGTAGTTTCTGAGTGTTTAAGGGTGTAAGGAATATTGTTTACAAATTTTAATCCTCACACAGTATTTCTGACCGCAGTTGAGGAAAAATTGTAAAGAAGAGTAAGTGGAAGACACTGATTCGTTATTCCCTTTGAATCTCGCTACTATCCCGGTTATGTTAAAACGGCATATCCACTAGAACACTTCAACAAATAAACACCGCGGTGCTGTGAAAAATTGGGCCAAGACAAAAATATGAAACCTCGTCTAGCGTTATATCCGCTCAAAAATAATTAAACCCATTTTACTCTGTACTGGTGTTGTGACCTTGAAGTGTTTCGTGCTGATACAATTTCGCGACATTTATTGCGATTGGAAGAGCAACGCGCCTTAAGTGCTTGATCGCCAAGCTCCAGGGGGGGGGGGATGCGCTGTAATTTGGTGGGTGTATGCTAGATTCTAGGCACCTGGACGCTGAATATTAGCGAGGAGCGGCCGCCTGTCCCACAGAATCACCTCTAACGCTTCAAAGAAAAGCAATCACATACCTCTGAAACAGCTGTAAAATAAACATTACTCAAGATTTTAGAGTTTTTAAAATTATTTTCGATTGTTAGATAGTAGCAGAAATTATTGGTTGTTTAGACATTTTGAAGTGTTTTCCGCGACTTTGAAACGTGGGTCAGCTAGAGGCCAAGCTGTTGAAGGGAAAGGTTGTCTCCCGAAACAGCCACTTTATGATAGGCATTGACTCCTACCAGTTGAAAATGTCTCGAGTAGTCCAATTCTATCATTGCATAGGAGATGGAGAAGCTTCATTTACAAAAGTAGTCCTCAGAAGCTGCCTAGAAGAAGTGAACGAGTTTGCAAAACCAGTTTTTCTCCTAACCCTCAAGTCTAGTCCTATGTCTTATTTAGAAGACTTACTAGAGAATTGAAAATATGATATAATTACATAACCCATTTCACCTTCCCGCACAATTAGTATCTCCAACCCTACTCCTTCAAACACAGATAAAGTCATTAAAGTCAACTGCCGCGGCAGAATAATTTGTACCTGCTTTCCCCACTAGAGTTTGTTTCTTTGGATAGGGACACAATTTGCGATTGATAATTGGGGTAGTGTCTACACTCGTCGCGTTCAGAGCATCCGGCGCAACACCCTCCTCAACCCACTTCCTCAAAGCATCAAAAGTTCCATCTGGGTATGCACCGGAGCCTCCAAAACAATGTAATAAACCTGGAGCGGGGAATAGACGGTAGAAATCGTGGACAGAAGGGTCGAGAGCAGCGACGGCATCGTAATAATGCATGCTTCCTCTTGGCGGAATAGCTTGGTCGCTCTAATCCAAGTTAAGAAACCAACTCATTATTACGGACGTGATTTTGGACCTACTAATCCATGATAGCTTATCATTTTCCCTCCCTTAGCTTTGAAAACGGAAAGATCCGGATTATTCGTTCCAATAATCGAATCATACTCCTTGATCGCTGAGAGAGCAATGCTATCAAACTGTTCGTGGGTGATTGTCGTAAGATCTGCACTTGAATTTTTAAGAACAAATAGTTTGATCCAGTCTTCGGAGATTTCAAAGCTCCCTCGCTTGCAAGTACCGTTAGAACTGCACGTGGTCGGGAGGACAATGAGATCTGTAACTGATGGGCCAGCCAAAGGAGCGTCTTTGCTGAGCCCGAACCATAAAAATGAGCCATCTGATCTTTTGGCTCCTGACCACTGAATGCGACATTAGTTTATTTACATATGAGAAATGAAAGATTCTTGAAAGTGGATAAACATTGCTTACAACTTCTTGAACCAGTTTAGCTGCATCCTCAGAAATCTGTATGCTAGTCCCAAAATTCGTACAATTGATAACCGTACCAACAAGACTCAAAGAATCGAAGTCGCAGGCAACCTCATCCGTAATAACCCCATCTAAAATCCCGTCCTTGCCATCACAGGTAGCAATGGCAGCTGCTGTGATAGCATCAATCTCACAGGAAGGCGGGTAGACTCTCATTCTATCCATAAGAAACGACGGCCAGAAATCACCCATGAGAAACTGGTTCCAATTGATGGCGGGTGAAGAAGCAGCGATACCGTCAAATGCATCTGGATACCGCTGCGCAAGCATTAAGCCTTGCCGACCTCCTTGCGAGCATCCAGACCAGTAGGAGTATTTCGGAGGCTTGCCGTAGAAACTGCTCGTGATGCTTTTGCCGATGACTGCTGCATCATTTAGTGAGATAGAAGCCAAGTCTTCCAGCAAGTTTAGGTTCACGTTGCCATCAGGGAGCAGAGCCCAATTTATGGGGGTGACTTGGTCGCCTAATCCCGCATCAGTTGAAACAGCGGAGTATCCTTCCCCTATTGCGGCAGTCATGCCATAGATCGTAAGAAGATTCGCCCCAGCTTGGTATCCCGCTCCACCCATCGCCTGAATGCGGCCATTCCAATTGTCGATCGGGAGCCATACTTGTACATAAGTTGTATCATTATGGCCCGTGTGCGAGTAAGAGAGTGTGACATTGCAAAAGCTTGTATTGGTCACGTTGACTGCACCGTGGTTGGTGTACAAGCCTATTGGAATGGCTTGGCTGTAGTTCGCGATAAGATTTGCTTCCAGCGAGATAAAATTTGCTCTGTCAAGAGAAGGGTAGGGGATCATCGTACTAGAGCAAGCACCGGCTGATACCGAGCCGCCAAGGATTGCTGCAACCATATTTGTTGAAAATAAGTCGAGGAAGCCGAAGCCAAAGTGATTAAAATAATAACCAGGAAGAAAAGCTTCCTCGAGCAGATATTTAATAATAAGCATTTCAAATCTGAAATGACCGAGCTTCCGAGAGTGTACTTTAATCCTGGCGACAAATCCCCGGGTTTTGAAGAATCCTACTTGTTACTGGCTGGCCTTAGTTTGCGCCGTGCAAGCACTGGACCGACAGGATAATAATGCAGAAGACCCCTGCTCTATTTACGTAGATCCGTAAAGTGGAAAAGGGGGCTGAGGGGAACTACCCCGGAATTTACGTCATTCCTGCGGGGTATAACCACGCGGCCTCGAAAGAAAAGAAATTTGTCGCTGTTATGTACCATGAAAATTTACGGCATCCAAGATCGGATGACAATAAATTATTAATATCTCTCCTTTTGTGAGAGTCTCTCCCCATTTCGGTCCTTCCCCCCTCTCCCCCCCCCCCCATGAGCTCGGAAGAAGCAGAAGAAGAGAGAAACGGTGGGTTCGGCTAGGAAATTCGGAAATTTCTCTCCCGATGGAATTTTCTCTCCTACTGTGAGTACTTCTCGTCGTGTCAGTATTTTCCGTTCTGTAAATGTCTTTCCTCGTGTGAATACTTCTCCTGTCATTTGTACTTCTCGTAGCGTCAGTGTTTTCCGTTTTCGTAAATCATTTTCCCCGTGTGGATGCCTCTTGTGGCTTGTGTAAACAACTCAAAAACGCAGCCCTAGCACTCACAGTCTTGAGTCTTTGACGTTTGACATATTTCTTTCATGCGGATATCCTTATACATTCTTTTCTAACTAATAACTCGTACATGATAGCGCAGCTCACTTCTTGAAAAAAGCCATCCTAACTATTCCACCATCGCCATTTATCAACCGTCAATTTTGGGGGAGTGGCCTTCGGCGGCTCTGCCGGCAAGGTAAAGCACCACTCCAAAAAACACCCTAATTTTCGGTACTCTCCCTCCATTCATGTTGATGTGTAGATGTTCCATCGTGAGTGGAACATCAACGCCAAGTTTGAAGTACCTGTCTTCAGGATTTACCAACAATGTAAGAGCTAAGGCCACGGCTCGTCGCACACTAAGCGAGCCCCTTAATTCCTCCCTTACCACTTCAAAACATCACTACAACTTTAAATTAAGACCTTTTTGAATACAACTTTAATTAATAGTAGCTAGGCCTCGTACTTTAATAACGTCATCAACTTTATAAGTTAATTGTTCCACGTAATGGCGATAATCAAGCGGATCCACCCGGTCCCAAAGCCCCTGAATTGCCTCCATTAACGCTGCCTTATTTCTTGGCTTATAAGCCATTTTATTCAATTCCCCCTTCATCCACCGCCAGACCTTCTCAATCGGGTTTAGATCAGGTGAAGAAGGAGGCCAATTAAACCCACGAACCCCGTGTTCTAGGCGAGGTAAGCGGGCGAAGCCTAGGTGCACCTTAGACCCATCTTCCATGAAGATATATTCTGGACCTAAAGTCTCGAACAACGGGAAAACAACAGGCTCTAATACCTCCTGTAAGTAGGCCTTAGAACATATACCCTTACGCCCAGGTAGCTTCTCCATAAAAACTAATGGCGACTTATAATCCCAGCCAAGAGCCCCCCAAATCATGACCGAAGACCTTCCAGACCTATAAATCGACTTTATACAGTCTGGACAGCACTTTTCGTCGACCCTTCGTGTAACCCAGACTCTGCCATCCTTCCCAGTATCAAATGTAGCTTCGTCCGACCAAATCACCTTCCGCCAGTCCCCCCCTTGTTTGCCATCATCCCTATGGGCTGCATAGTCCGATGTCCCCCACCATTGGTGCTCTCGTGCAAAAGCTAATCGCCTCTTGCCTTGTGCTCGTGATATAAAGGGTCGGGGGCATGCAATACAGCGCCGGTAGCCATTCTTTCGAAGTTCTCGTCGAATGGTGCGTGCTGAAGCTACGAGGCCTAGTTGCTGGCGGACCTGCTCGAAGGTCAAGCGATGGGTGCCATGGTTTCGTGCAATATGCCGGATAATTTGACGTATTGCTCGAATAGACAGTAATAAGTGATGATACTGCTTGCCTTTACGCGTAGTCCTACTCGATTTATCTTTGCAGATAGACCTGGCAGAGGCCCGGGGCACACCAAGCTGTTTGAAGATATTCCCCCAGGATTTTCCGTCGCGTCGCATTTGGCGTACCCTAGCGCGTCTTGGCGTATTCCAATTGTCGCCCGGTCCATGCAGTGGAGAGGACGATGGAATATCATATTCCATTTNAAATTTCAAGTAAAAAGAGTTGATAGTTGTTTTGTTATTAAATTTTAAAGATTCTAGGTGAAAATTTTAATGGGGTAGCTAATCTCGCTTAGGTGTGCGACGAGCCGTGGCCCCAACTCTTAGCACAGACGCGGGAGCGCAATGTTTCTCAGTATGCCATCGCTTGGGAAGATGTTTCAATCCCACAAGAACGGCTGATGCAAGTATTTTTTGGGAAATGACCCTATAATGCATTCGAGTTCAGCCGGGCGCTTACTGAATGCCCCCAAGGGGTTTATTGATTGGTTTAGTGCCTTAACGAGACACTCCTTTTAGAAGCTTACCTATCATGCAAAGATGCCCGAGAAACTGCTATGAGGTTTTGAAAGTAGATTATAGACATCGTATAAACAGGGCGCAATGCAGTGTAATTCAACAAAAATTGAAAGGGATTGGAAGGATGACAGCGTGTGGCTGCGAGCCCTCATTGTCTGGTTAGTTCTAAGGGAATTTGTGTGGGTGTACATGTCGAGGTCCTAAATTAATTCTTGCATGGTTTATCTGCTTCCACCTCTGATTTCGGGGGCATTTTAATATTAACCGTACAAAATAATTCTATCCGCGAAGCACATAGAGACTGTTGATTTTACCCAAGATTGGTAGAGAGCTGCTCGCTGCGTGACACGATTGAGGCTGAGTCCGTTAATCCTTCGAATGTGTTTCTAGTTTATGAAATTGTCCTTATGGGCGCTTAATTTGAGATCTGTGTTACCAGGAGTGCTAGCTGAGAAAAGTGCTGCATTCGTACCACATATTCACTGCAAATTATTTCCTTTCTCTCTCGTGAACTTTGAAGATAAAGAAAAGCGAACGATTTCTCCAAACCTCCCGAGGGGCAGGTTGACATCTCGATATGTATCTTTCTCAACTCTTACCACCAAGTATTTGCGTCCTGCTTTGGATACAATTTTCGCAATCTGCTGGTTAGTTGTTCGATGTTCTGCTTAAATGGTGGCCCGGGGTGACTAATGTATTTTAAAAGCTCAAAGAAACTATGGAAACATTACAGAATCTTTCGCAACTGCAGCTCCGAACGAGACCTGCATTGTCAATGCAGCTGCTGGGCAGACATCTTGGAATGCGAGAATCATTGAAGTAAATGTTGCAACAGTGTACTATGCACTGGACCCAACAGCGAGTACGATGTGGTCCAAGTCGCACTCTTGGGATACGAGCGTTAGCGGCGAGCGGATTATCCTCACGCAAGAGTAAGTAGAACGTTCAAACGTCTCTCTACCTCTAGAACCCAAGCTTATTCAAAATTCTGATAGACCAAAAAGGAGGGAATCGCAGAGTGATCTTCAAGATATGAGTAGGACTAAGGTTTCCGGCAAAAGTATTGCAAGTTGGTCTCGCAGATGGGCAAATTCCACAATAGCTACGGTTTCAACTTTGCTTCTTAACCCAGCATTCGGATCGAACGGTGCCCTTTCACCGAATTTGCAAGCTTTCATATCATCAATTGAAAATCAATACAATATGAGCTCTTGTAGCGTCCATTTAATGACTAGTATGGAAACAACACCCATCAGTACGACAATTAACAGTGACATCACAACACCCGATATCCCTAGTTCAGCAGCAACATTAGATGTTGAGAAGACTGTTGCGACGTATTTGAGTTTAGGCGATGGCGGCAATATACTACCTATGGACCCGACCACTTCTATAAGCTCTACGCCTCCAATAGCCACGCTCCCAAACCCCGAGTCATTAAAAACACAAATTACTCCTGCGCCACAGCCGTCTCCGAAGACCACCAATTCTCCCACGCCGGAAGCTCCGTCGACCACTATCACGGCTGTATTGGTCTCACCAAGTCTGGGACCACCCAGTATTTTTACAACTAGTATTGGTTCCAAAATACTCCCAGTTCTCAATGCCCCATCGGATTCTATAGCATCCGCTGCCCTCCTCGACATCAACAGCAATTCTATGACTTACGGGAAATCGGGAACTGCGGCCTTGACGACTCAAGGGCCAGCGACTGGGTACGCAGGAGGTGTTGTAATTACTGTTGTTGGCCCTCCTCTACCAAGTATGTTGACCACATCCTACACATTGAAATATTACTCTGGCAAAATATTACACATTTTAGCTAACAAATACTTTTTTAGGTCCAAGCTCCGTCATTGTCACAGAGGGGAAAACACTCACACCGGGAGGCACCGCATTCGTTTCTGGAACGACATATATGCTCCCAGCGGGTGCTTCTAGCGCAATGGCTATGTCGTTGCCTTCTTCAATCGTCATTGCCGGAAATACCTTATCAAGATCGGGAATAGTCATGGAAGGGAAGACATTGACCCCCGGAGGAATTATTGCCATCTCTAGCGTCACATATACCTTGGGCACTGCAAGTCTTGTTCCGGCAGTCATCAAAGCGTCTTCGATCTCGTTCGAGACAGAGGCTCAAGGCTCGGGTTTTGTCGCCGAAGGAAAGACTATCACCCCTGGAGGCGCGATCGTCCTCTCCAGCACTACATTTACCTTGCCCATGGGAAGTTCAACACCTGTGATTATATCAGCAATCTCAACTGTATCTTTTGAGAGAGCTACTGTGGGTTCAGGTCTCGTCGCCGGAGGAAAGACTATTACACCTGGAGGTGCGATTGTCCTCTCGAGCACTACATTTACCTTGCCATTGGGAAGTTCAACACCTGTGGTTATATCAGCAGCCTTAACTGTATCTTTTGAGAGAGCTACCGTGGGTTCAGGCCTCGTCGCTGGTGGACAGACTCTTACACCTGGAGGCACGCTCGTACTCTCAAGTAATACTTTTACATTGCCAATAGGAAGCTTAACGCCAGCGATTGTAGCAGCAACCCCAACAGTATCACTTAAAAGTCCTCCACAGACTGCAGGTCCCGTCATCATAGGGAAAACTTCGACTCTCGAAAGCCAACTTGGTATTTCAGTGACTATTTATTCCTTTCCAACAAGCATCACAGTTCCAGTCTCAACTCCATCAGTTGGAGTTGAACCGACGCCATCTGGAAATATTTCTCTTGCAGGCCCATCAAATAGGGCTTCTAGTGGGGCCCAAATTACCGGGGGTGATAGAAAATCTTCCCTTTTCCGGATAAGAACCATAGCGTTATTCGTAGGAGCGTATTATTTATTCTTCTTTTAAAAATATTTTAATCATGTAATACGCTATTTACTCCTCCGCTGAAGAGAAACGACTTTGTCTTTCGCCACTGTGTTCCGTCTTCAAAATTATGCATAAAAACACCATCCAAAACGTGGTTATGTTAATCTAGGAAAATCTCCTTCTCAACCGGAGCTGCAGCTTCAAATCCTCGAACAGTTACATAACCTATAGCAACGCGGCTTGCGATGTTGCCATCCCATTTTATCCATATAACAATGCGCATCCTCTTTTCCTCTATACCCTGCACCATTTCCGCAAATTCTCGTCCGAATGTTCCTCTTCTACTCAATGAATTCATCCAGAGGAGGTCCTTCATAGCTTGCGTTTCAAAATCCAAGTCGAAGAGGGAAATAAGCTCAATAGTTTCTTGGGAAACGTCCACATCTCTTACGCTGTCCAATGTGCCTGAATCAATTTTGAGCTCACCAATCATCGTGCCGTTGCTTTTAATGGCGAAGAACCTCAATCCTTTACGACTTGCGAGATCTGGAGCCTCAGTCTCATGAATAGAACAAGTGATGGACCTTGTTTCAAATACCAAGATGCCGGTTTCAATGAAGGAGACTGTTAGAACACCCCCGATAGGATGATCGAGTTGCAGCTGCTGATCGTCGTCATTTTCTGACCGATTATTCCAAACTGGACCCTCGAAATTTTCAGGCCCGTGCCTCTTCCATAACGTGTGGTGGCTTCGAGCTTCCAAGGGAGATATCGAAGGCGGGGAGGGTATGACTTGTTTAAATCGATATGTATCAGAAGCTTCATCTTCTTGAAGTCGACATTTTGAAAATATAGTCCAGGAAATTTCAGGGTCAACTCCAAATTTCTCAGGTCCAGATAAAAAGGGGTAGTCAACAGGTCCAACCCAACCTGCCCAAGACCAAGACGGAAAAGAGGGTAGGCTCTCTGGTGATTGTCTACGGCGAAGATTTCCATCAGGTTGCCAAGCGAGAGCAAAGTCAAAGCATATTGCAGGGAGTCCACAGACAGAACCCCCTAGCTCATTTAAGAGTAGACCGGTATAGAATCCTTGACATGCATTCAGGATATCTGAATCTTGGGTAAATTGCCTCGTGGAAATTTTAATGACCATGGAACTATAATTCTCAAACGGGTCGAGCTGGTTGTGAAGATCAAACCCGAGCTTCGGATCATCGTCATGAAATGATGATTTATATTCATCGAATGAGAGGTTTTCATCTAGCGGAAAGTCTTCGCTCCAATTCGCCGCACCGCAGGTGAAGTATGTTCTTTCGGGGGTGAAGTAAAGAAGTCTGTTGGAGAAGACAAGTTCCTGGAAGGTCCATCCCCGAGTAAACCAGGTCGAAAATTCCACCACCTCCTGCGTCTCACGGGGATCAACAGTGAAACGGTATCCTTGAATCACATGGGACCCCTCATCTCGAAAAACATTATTCACTTCCATTAGCCCGGAATTTGCGCCGTCTCCGGTTGCTGCAACTATTGTTAACTCCGCTTGAGCGTATATCTCATGCATCCTCTGGATTTCTCGCATTTTGTCCTCTGTGTCATTTTGAACAATGCACAGGGCATCGACCCACAAATATTTATGCCCAAAATTCCGAGTGATTTCAATCACGTCCAATATTGTTTGAGGGATTGCCTGTTCAACTAAGGCGCCTGGCCTCCCAAATTCCTGCTCGTTGTCCTTCTGGAGAAGTAAGAATGGCGGCTGTCCCCAAACATAACTCAGTGCAAAATAATCCGGTGCTTCCCCTATATGGATCCGAGTAACTTTCATTTGTACAACATCTATGAGCCGAGTTGGGCGAGAGGTTGCCGTTAATTGTCTGCAACCCGGATGCTGCTGTTGGCATGTTTGAAAACATTTCAGAAACATTGTCATGTCCCGCTCAGTGTTACTGGCGACTCGGGGAAGTGGAACCCAAGGCTTTGATTCAGGGAAACCCTTCTGATGGTCCTCGGCGATCATTGGAAGTTGAGTGGGTTCGTCATTTATCTCGTCAGTGACATTCTCAGGCCACCATACAGACAATCTTCCATCAATTTCGATTGTATTGAGAGAAAGCTGCACAGTAAAGGAGAGTGGGTCTTTAAGGTCCCAATCAGCGACCTCTTGGCTTTTCTGGGCATAAACAAGTTCGAGAAGGTCGTGGAGTGAAGCTTCGTTGAGTTCTCGTCCTTTTGAGAGTGCATTAACGTAGATCTCACGTCGCTTGGCCCTGAGAAATTGTCTTGCAACCAAAGAATAAATAACGCAGCCACCGTTAACTTGACTGAAGATCTGGGATAGTGTTCCGAGATATATATTTCCAACAGCATCCCGAGCACCTCCGCTAAGTGCAGTTTCTCGTGCTCCGGCTTCAGTGGTGCTACTCATGATGTCCTCAATTCGACGACCGACTTCACTGCAGATGTGACAAAGCTTTATCGAAGTGTGGGATGTTAATCGCTCCGCGATACATGTCTCTAAAGTCTGCATAGCGAGCTTGTAAGACTCGATACTTGGCACTTTTTGTGCATCCGGTAAAGAAAGCCTTAGCTCCATGGTACTTCGACAGATCAATAGCTGTTTTCGCAAGTGGAATCAGCTTGAAAAATTTCTGATTCAAATGCTTCGATGTGAAGAAAGCGAATTATGTGAATGATTGAATATGGGAAGTCGCGAGTAATGCTTACCAATCGGGCAATGCCACAGCCCCACCTGTCTGATCAAGTCACAGGACTCAGACTATAGATCCAGTGAGAAGAGATCCGGTTCTGCCATTGTATTACTGTTATTATGCTAAATACGCAAATTTCACTGGACCTCCGTTGTTTTGAGAATAAAACACATCAACTAAATACATTCCCAGCTCACGTGTTGGGCTTGATAGATAGGGGAGCTGAGCCACGAGGATGAGGACCGCCAAGTCAAGGGGAACACTTGGCAAATCATAACAGAAAAGCGTCTGAATACCCTTGCAAACCCTTGATTGGTCAGTATTTAAGGTTTTGCTTTGGCCAAGAGCTTTTGATATTTTGATGAATTGTTTTTCGAGCGCTTTCAGCGAGTGGTAATTTCTTAAATATTCGAAGCTAGCATTGTTATGCCCGTATTCTTTTTACAAATTTGAGAATTGTTGTATTGTTAAATAAAGGAAAGACCAGAAGGAATAATTTAACCAGTCATAGCATGGAATTAGTTGCCATTGAATAGAGGTAAGTGAGGGTCAAATCCAGGAGAAATTTGAGAGCTGACGGAGAGCGCACTCAGCGAAGTCGATTTTGAAAT
The DNA here is from genome assembly GCA_013054445.1 of Cudoniella acicularis. Taxonomy (NCBI): domain Eukaryota; kingdom Fungi; phylum Ascomycota; class Leotiomycetes; order Helotiales; family Helotiaceae; genus Cudoniella; species Cudoniella acicularis. Next base: position 14,540 of record JAAMPI010000524.1, read on the forward strand.
ACAGAGGAGACTGCCCACAGGCTTCTTTGACACTTCAAACAGCTATGCCTTGAAATTTTTATTCATGTGAGGCAACGTGAAGGAATCAGAATCGATTTATATTTCGGGGTCCCAGGAGCTGGCCAAGATTGATCCTGCCTGTGGTACAGTAAGTCTTACACAGTAAAAATCCTCTCGCCTGTTGTTAAGATGAAGAATAACTCTAAGTTTGTGTGGTGTGGGGCCATTATCACGGCAGATGGCAAGCAATCGCACAATCTTGGCTACGATACCCTGTCTTCTTGCCAAGTGTAAAGTCACATCCTCTGAGGATACTTTCGACTTTTCGCCTTGAAATGACCTCTTTCAGATTTTATTCTCTGCTGTGGGATCCTTCAAAACATATTTCGAGGCAGTTATAAAGGTTGGTGTCCATAGCACCAAAAATATTCTTCTCCATCCACACAACTATCTATTCTTCTAGGTTCAAACCACCACTTCCCCTGACAAGTTATTTGACTTTCGAAATTCGACTCTACTTGTTTCGGGTTTCTTCAAATCCAACCTGGCCATTCCTCTGTAATCTTTTGGAAACTCCAAACTTCAATATTTCAGCTGTAACTCAACTCACCATGAAGCTCTCAATCTTTTCTGCAATCTTGGTGCTTACAGCACCCCTCGCCGCAAATGCCACGACAATCGAGGCTCGTGGAACCGCAGTTCACGTCGAAACGAAGCAAGAATACGACTTAACAACGAACTACATGCGAGAAGCGGGACAATGCAGAGCATACACGAGTCACAAGAAAAACGGCTTCTTCACATGCGATAAAAGATTGCAGTGCCCCACCTCCAGCCGAGAAGACAGAAGGAGTTGTCGAGTCGATCTCATGTGTATGGATTTCAGGAAAGATGAACAACGACCTTTTTACCCGACCCCGATAAGCAAAAATATCACATCGGGGAATGTCAGCGTAACGTGAAGGTTATCGATTTCGCGATTGGAACCGTGGTTGTCGCTCTGCCGGACATTGCTGCCATTACCTGCATGGCGTGGTTGAAAGCGGGCGAGGAACTGTTCAAGGTGGCAAAGGCGGCGGTGGGGATGGTTCTAATTCCGGCGGCGAAGAGGATATCTATGACCGCAAAGCTTGCGGCTCAGGCGGCAAAGAAGGTCAAGAAGGAGGGAAAGAGGAAAGAGGACTATTTGTCGTGGTACTCTTCCTGTACTCAGCCTGGTCGTCACGACTATGAATCGGAAGCATCCCAAGCTTTTGATTCTGCGATGAAAGTCCCAGACGAGATCTTGAACATCTTTGGATAGGAGTGTGGAACTGGGACCTAGGGATCACGGGACATTTTAATCCCCATTTTTGATTAGTGTGACAAATGATTAGATTAGATTAGATTTTCAGGGGTTAATCTAATCTATTCAGCTATTCAGCTATGTTAGACATTAATTTAAATCTAATTAAGAATAATTGATTAGTATAGTCATTGCTTATGTAAACTTTTGAAGAGGACTAGGAGTTATTTATTTATTATAAATACTTAGAATTTATCTTAAAAAGAAAGAGATATTACTTAAGATAAAGTATTTAAGGAGAAGTTAAATCCTAATATTTGGCTTGCCTTTCGGCTTAATATTTTAAAAATAGTATATAATAAATAATTATATATTTAATTAGTCAATTAGTTGATTATAATTAACTAATTAATCTAATCTAGTTAAGTCCTTTTTCATAACCTTTAATCAAATTCTAATCAGAGTTATTAGATTAAATTAGATTAATTATTGAACACACTGTTTTTGACCATTCCGTGGAGCGTTGCATATGTAGGCGTATACTATTTGGCTCTACATGTATACGCTTTAATAAATGATATGTTAGAGGCGTTTAGTTACCATATAAGTGCTATTGCGTCATCCTTAGAATATCCTGTTTCCACGACCGACGGAGTTTTCTATAGTAGGCTACCTTATACGATAGCCGGAGTTAGATTGGCCATCACGTGCTATAGAAAGGCATATCAAGTAGACTCTTGAAACAATCCTTGAGTCTAGTATATAAAAGAATAATATACCTTGGTTAAAGAGACTTTTTAATATATAGTTTTCGAAATCTATTAATATTATATTAAAACTTTATCATTTTCAACTTCTATTTACTCTACCCTTTTCTATGCTCCTTTAAGACCCTTTCACCTCTTTCTTAAACGATGGAGACATCTCATTCAACCCGAACATCCTCGAAAAGAAAATGTTATACGCCCAACGTATACCAAGCGTCTCTATTATCCAAACCGTGGTTGCACCAGATCCACACCATATGTCTTCCGGCGGGTTCGTTTTCACAACCTTCGCGACGACTTGTCTAGCATAAATATCTGGGCTCATTGCATCACCTTCCAGCTCTTCCCACGCCTTATTGATTTTGCCTTCAAGATATCTATAATTGGAATCTTTCAATTGTCAGTATTGCACCCTTTAGCCTCCTGGAAGTTTAGAAAACCTACTCTCGGCAAGCTTCACCCTTTCACTCGACATCCCCGTATTCACCGCTGCGGTGAGGACAAACACAACCCTCACCCCGAACGGCCTCATTTCAGTCCTTAGCGTCTTCGCATACAACTCCACGGCCGCTTTACTCGAAATATACACTGCTTGCGAAGGATGCGGCGTATACCCCGAAACACTTCCCGTAAACACAATCTTCCCTTTCGCTTTAATCACCATGTTTGCAAACACACTATTCACCAGTAAGATCCCGAAGAGGTTAGTGTTGAACATCTTATACGCTTCATCGACCGAGGATTCGATGGCCATGCCGAGAGAGCGGTAGCCGGCATTGTGATAGAGGATGTCGAGCTTGCCTCCTGTTTGTTGGGTGATGGTAGAGTGGGCTAAGAGAACGGAGGCACGGGATGTGATGTCGAGAGGTAGGAGTGTGATGTTGGGGACTGTGGAGAGATCGTCCATGCTGGCAACGTTGCGGGTTGTGGCGAAGACTTGGTAGTCCTGTGCGGCGAATTCTTTGGCTAGCGAGTAACCGATGCTGCCTTTAGTGCAGCCAGTGATGAGGACTGTTCGTTTTGACATTTTGATAACGTATAGATGGTTATCCCGTGAGTAAAATATGCCGGTTATTCGTATTGCTGAAAATCACGTGACTATCAACCTTGAGTGCTGGCTAGATAATGCCCTTCGTGAGTTGTTACAAAGAACTGAATTTGAAATGATAACATAATTGCAGCTATGAGGCTTCAGGACAATATATAACCATATCCTTCTCGACGAGGGCGGAGGGAAAACTTTTGCCGATGGAGATGGGTTAGGCCGACCGGGACGGGGATTAGGCCGCCCAGGTTTCGTTACTCAGCAATCTTAACGTTCTTCACTCTCATCTCAACTTCGAGGTCTCGTCGGCATCCACGTTTCAATTCTTACATAATTATGTCGGCGTTTCCGCTTAAGAAACCCCGAGAGCAACAGAAGTTCTTCTCGTGGGACATTTATTGTACCTTTTCAACGCGATTTTGAGATGGCCATGGAACAATTGCCGAGGAGGCAAGGTTACCTGAAGCTTGGGCACTTAACTTAAAGAGGCAGCGCACCTGAAAATTTAGTTTACACTCAAAAAATACAATGTTTCCGTACTATCCTTATAAATCCACAGTACGCATCTGCTACCACCCGAAATTAGATAGTCCACTGCTCCAAAGATATCCTGCTGCATTTTGCGCGATACACTGAAGAGCTCTTGGCGTATGGAATTTTGCACGCGCCAAAACGTTGCTCGCAAATTTCATCAATGGTGCGTTTATTAACATCCACGGTAACCCCTCTTTTCGACTATCCTAGAAACAGAAACGCACAGAAAATCGCCCATCGCTGTCAAATTAACTCCCTAAATTCAGAAAACTCGTACCTTTGCTGCAGAAAGGTTTCGGAGTCCTCGATGCTCGGCGCATGCAAGCAATCGGGATATTTGTGAACGTTTTCTTGGAAGCCTGGAAGGGAGAGTTCTAAGAGCATATTTGGCGGATGAAATGAGCCAGCCACACTAGGACTGAAAATACGAAAGTTTATAAATGGTTGGTAAGGCACGTGTACTCCTAGCATGTGATTCGTTTAGCCCAAAAGCCAAGCTGGATGGATGCCCTGTGCAATTCTTCACATCCTTCGCAGTCGTTATTCCTCCATAAGAGTGGCTGTTTCTATAATCGGGTGGGCGTACTTCGCTGGATAGGCTCGGTCGCTTTAAACTAGTGGTGGCGGTTTGATTCAAGTTTCGGCGAGTACAAGCCTTCCGCTATCTTAATATTGTATTTTCAACCTTCTATATAGTTTCTCACCACAATGCATTTCCCGATGTGTCGATTGTGGCGGCGATTAAAGACGCGAAGATGATGATAGAGAACAGAGAGGAGGTGAGCACGTTTACGCAGTGGTTTAATCCTTATGGAGCGAAGGTGCCTAGTGCTTCTGGTTATATATGGCGGGTGTGGATTGGAATTTTATATTTTGAATCAGGTTCCTGGTAAAGAGGTTGAAAATAATGGATATGGTTCGAAAGGAAATGGGAAGTAAGGTGGCATAGATAAATGCTTTTTCATGGAGTTACTTCTTTAGTATTTTAAATTTGTTTTATAAAGTCTATGTATTTTGAATTGTTTAATTTGTTAATAAAAAGTAACGGGTCTGCGTGAGATGCTATTAGGACGACAAATTCTTGCCAGATGGTTCCGTGGTATGAATGCTAATTGTTGGGTGCTTGATTTTGGAAGGGCGTCTTGTTGTGGGCGGGTATTGAATGAAGAATTTATTAAAAGGGAAAGGAATTGTATACGAGTAGAAAATAAGCAATTTATAGTCAATAAAGTAGCTTTGGTCTGATTTTTGAAATAGCAGAATATATATTCGGACTAAGGACCGGAACCAATACTACACTAAAGACTTTTTAAGGGAGGAATCAAAGGTTGATGAAGAAATTATAACAGAGACAGCAACGGCGGATTTAGCAATATTTGTGCCACGTGTAAAAATAGATACTTTGTTGCATCATCGTACACTATTATTTGAATAGTAAAAAATAATACTAGATAAAAAGATAGAATAATAGAACGCCAATCGCCTTTCTAAATATTTACATAGTTTTATAGAAAATACCCAGAGTGCCGCCCGCCTAGAAGACTTTTATACCGCAAATCCCCTCTTTTGTACAATGTTGGAAGTAATACTCATCACTATCCACTACCCCTTACTCTGAACCCTACCCCTGATCAAAGCCACCCTCACCCTCCCCACTCCTCACCTCGTTCATCCTCCTCACTCTCCCAACAAGCAGAGCTCCCCTTCCCCTTCCCTTTCCCTTTCCCTTCCCCTTCCCCCCTTTCCACCAACTCCACCCCCCACATCCACCCGCACAAACCGAAGTCGCCGAACTCGAACTCGCCTAGCTAACCTTTACCCCTCCCCTATCTCTTTGTCTACGTGCAACAAAAGCAAGCGTTACAGGCGGTAACCCAAAGCCTGCATCACTCTTATTATCATCATCGTCAATACCAAGCGCCGAATGGACGATCGATTCCAATTGCGCGGTGACCAAGTCATGGAAGAAGGACTTCAGTGCCTCGCGGCGTGATGTTCGAGGGGGATAAGTTTTGGATGTCGAAGAGGATATTGGAGTGGAAGGGTGGGATGGATGAGAGGGGTGTAAGATGCTAATGAGATGCTCTTCTGGGTACCAAAAGCCTCGTTAGTGAGGGACGAGAGTATGAAAGGAGGAACGAGAGTTAAAGCACTTGCCGTCAACCGGTTTGACACGCCGAGAATATTTCAACCAGATGAAGGCGAGGCTGAGCAGGGCCATGATGATACGATATGCGACATTTGCGATGGTGTCTGGCGACCAAGTCGTTGTCTGGTCTAGGAAAGATGGGAGAGGCGGCATGGTAGATGTGAGTTCGAGAACTTCAAGGAGAAGACGAGGAAATGTGGAATGCTTGAGATTGCGGCCAGCAGTTGTGTATTTATGGGTAGAAAGACGATGAACAAATGGACTGGAGATGCTGTGAAGAGACAGAAGGCAAAAGGGAAGAAGAGACAGCATCTTATATTCTGGACGGAGGAGAGCAGTGCAGTGCCTTCACTCGAGGCCCTGCTCAAAATCTTTCGGCTCGAAATCGCGAAATAATCAAGGCCTTGCTTGGGAATTTGGGCTCGCAATGGGAAAGAGCATCGCCGGCTTCGAGATGACGGTAAGTGATTCTCAAGGCGATGTTTAGATGGGATGTTAGATTTCACGGCGATGCACATTGCTCTCCGATCATAATAGCACTGCAACGAAACATCGGAATCCTTCCGGGGCCTAGGAAGAAAAGAAGATCATACTAGGGCCAGGGGATTTAAGAGGACCGCTAACCCCAGTTCGACTCGTCCCTGAAGGCCTTGCTCCTGACCTCATTGGGGGTTGACTACAGCATCGCACCACCAGCACGAATGTTTCCAATTCAGTAAGCCTCCACCGACGGCGAAGGCAGGCTCTAAAGTACCCACGAGAGAAAAGGAGAATTGACGTAATGCTGGCTGCAGCGCGGAGAGGGCGCACGGGATTGATCGATTAGCTCAGTTTGATGAGACCACTGGAGGAGGCAAGCTCTAAAGTAACCATGAGAGAGGGAGACCTGGTAGAGCAGGCTTTCCGTAATGCTGGTTGCAGCGCGCAGTGGGTGGGGATTGTTCGATCACCGGAGCTTGGTGATCGCAGGCAGATGCTGCCGGAAGCGCTAATGTCAGATACGGATTCTAGAAAGTGAAATAAGCTCAAGCAACTGGAGGAGGGGCGAGAGCCTGATGAAGGGCTGACAGAAGCGTCGCCTTGTATGGCATCGCCTTGTGTAATATAGAGTCTGATTGGAGGTCTTGGGGTACTCGTGGCCGACTGCTGTGTAGAACCGATCCGAGCCACAGCCACCATGCAGCCACTTAGCAATTCACTGCATCAGCAATAGGCACTGAGCATCTGCAAGCCCCTGCTCCTTGCAGCACTGAAGACATCAAGGCCCTGCCCTCCCGGCGTCGTGAACCTCCCTCCCCTGACTAAAGGCCCTGCTCCTAGTGTTCGGCATCGCGCTGGAAAACATCAAGGCCCTGCAAGCCTGCAAGCCCATTTTGACTCGAGGCCCCTCTCAAATATCGAGGCCCTGCCTGCCACTGATAGATCCGAGGGCACATGCAGCACGAGAGCGACTCAAAATTTCAGAAGGCTGCTGAACACGAACACTCTTGGGCCTTCTCTCCCATCCTACAGGGGGTACATTCATTTACGCAAAATATTTTATTTTTCCTTCCTGGTTCTCAAAAGAGCCTGTTGCATTTCTGCCATAACCTGAGATCTCCAGCCACAACTGCCTCCGAAATGAGCAGTATTCGCGATATAATGGATATGGATTTTGGGGTTCCTTCGGATGAAGAAGATCGGTTCGTAAAAGTTCTTTGCATCTCGTTTTCCCATTCACGTGGACCTAGATAATAATTCGGGTACTAATCTCAAGTTCGCTTTATAGTATAATTCAAGGACTTTCTCGTGCTATCTCAAATGTGTTGCCGGTCGACTGTCCTCGTGCATATGTTTATGCGTCGCTTCTCGCCAGCTTAGATTCGACAAGTACGATTAAACGGCGACGAAATGAAAGAGTGGATTTCTATGCGAGAGTTAAGCAGGGCATAGAAGTCCTCGAGAAACATCATTCTTGGGAAGTCGAGCTTCTGACTGGTGAAATAATCTCGTTGAAGGCCAATGCAACACAAAATGTTACTGGTCTAGTATTAACAGCGGAAAGCACCACACAACCAGCGTGAGTTGAATCCGGGCAATTCCCTCCTTTCTGAAGATCAACCAACTAACGGGAAATAGTATCGGCTCTCAGTATTACATTAATTTAGTGACTCATCTCACAGAAGACTCGTTTAAAGCCAAAAAGATCCTGGTCGACTTGGCGCAGAAAAGCCAACAGGATGAACAGCACATTGAACACATGCGGGTAGAGAAGGAAGAAATTATTCGAAGTCATACTATTGAGACGAGTGACCTCCGCAAGAAAGTGGCTCTTCTCTCCGAGCATGTTCAACGTCTCGAGAGCGCTGCGATACCATTCTCTGCCTTTGATGTTACTGCATCCGACGGTCCCTTCCCAGACCCCGTCACAAACGCGCCAAACACCACTCACCCAGCCTATAATAAAACTTCGAGCTCAACCGGCTACCGTGTTGGTACAGTACCAGCGATCGAATGGCAGAATGCACAGGAAAACTTCCCAGAGATTGCCGCATCTCAATCGCGACCAGACGTGAATGCACTAAGCCTGCCGGAACGTGCTTCAATTGCTGGGGATGACGATCAAGGAGGCGACTCCCCAGAAACACAACCAGAGCATCCTGAAAGCAGTATTCAAACCCCAAACAACGAAGCCAGATTCGCATGCCAAACATGTGGAAAGAGATACACAAGATCAACAACACTGCGAGAGCATGTTCGTACACACAGCAACGATCGACCCTTCAAATGTTCAAAATGCACGAAGATATTTACGCGTTTGAAAGACAAGAACAGACACGAAGAGTTGCATTCCGGAAGGAAGGACTACGTGTGCAAGGGACGATGCTACAATAGTGACATTGAGTGGGGATGCGGTCAGCGATTCTCCAGGGAGGACGGTCTTGTGGCCCATTTCAAGACCCAGGCAGGTAGAAGGTGCACAGGTGGATTCTCTGAGATTGACGCTACACACATAGGAGAGCATCTTCGCCTATGCCTGCAGGACTGGTTTCGCAGCGATATTGTTGGCTGTGATCACATACTATCGCGCTGTTTTGGGCTAGAAAATGGAGGCTGTGAGGGGATTTTCACAAGACAGGATGACTGGTTAGCCCACCTACGGTCAGCTGAGGGTAGGGAGTGTATGTTCACATTTGTCGCACACTGGGCCAGACGTCTTTGCCGGCTATACAGGAACTTGCCAAATCGCCGAAAGAATATGGACGAATAATTTCAACCCCCGAAAATGCAACAAACAACCAAGCACTTGCCGCAACTCCAACACGCACCCAGGATCCGCTTGGACCTTCGCGCAAACACTCAGAACTACCCGGGAACGAACTTTCGTTAATCTGCGCGCATTATCTATCGACTGAGAAGAAGTGGCAGCCGAAGAAGAGGATTATGTTGAGGAGAGAAAAAGAAACGAGGTGCGATGAGAAATTTGGACGGTTTTCTTTGGCGTTGGACGCTAGACTTATTTGGGTGGGACTACCACGACTTTCACAGATGGGGGGCAGGAACGCTAGCAAGAAGGAAGGAAGCAGCGAGGGGAAGACGGAGGGGAGGGAACCTAATGAATGAAAATGAGTTGAGATAGAAAACAAAAGTAGATACGAAACTTGGAAGATAGACGGCGCAAAAAAATATGATGCTTTTCGGCGAAGCTAAGTACCATCATACCATCCATATTTATTATACACAGCCTGCATCCACACCCGCCTATCACCTCCATCCGCACCAAAATATCAGTCAGAACCCTATCGCTTCGCTTTCAATATCGACGATAACTTGGATATCAATCACAATAAAATGCCAGCCACACCAGAATAACTCATCTTTCATCGGACCCAGAGCTGTTTAGAAAATCATCCTTCGGTACCGCTGCTTCTGAAAGCAGCGCAGAGTGCGGCATAGTGATGGGTCAAGTCGAGGACGTTCTGTGGTAGGCTCGTGGCTTGAATGATGCTTCTGACTTTGACGGCACCCTCGTCTTCGATCAATGTTCGTATTGTGAGGAGGAGGTCGGGGCTGAACTCCGAGTACCATCTGTACTGCCAAGTCACGAGACGGATGACGGAAGCCACAGTTTCCCGCGTGTTCTTATCCTTCTCGAAATCGGCGAGAATACCGGAGAGGGCCTTGGGTGAAAAGCGGATGGCGAGACAGGCACGATACGCTTCAACGGCCTCGGTTTGATGGTGGAGACGGTCAGCTAGAGAACCAAGAATCTCCCATTCCTCAGCCGACTTCTTGTATTGCATTGATTGGGCGCGGTATTGAGCCATCTCGGTTCGCCAAATAGTGTAAATTCGTAGATCCTCATACAGAACCATAAATAGACTATCTAGCCAACGTTCGCAAAGGCGTTTATTGTTGAACCTCGACAATTGCTCTTCCGTAGCCTCGGCCTAATTGTGGTTAGTACATACAAAAGCGTAGATGGAAGTAATACCAACATCCTCATTGCCACCTTTGACCTCTTCAGGCGTCACAGTATGCGGAGGTTTCTCAACAGAGTCATCCGCTACAGCTCCCTTAACACCATTCTCAGCCACTAGCGTAGGTGCTGTTGAGTCACCATTTGTGCTCTTCTCATCGTCAGTTTGTTCATCGCCGTTTATTGGAGGACCTGGACTTCCTCTCAGTACATCAGTGCTTGCATTGCGCTTGCCTGAATCACCTTGTGCCCCAGCGGGTGGCTGCTTCTCGCTGCGGTATTCTTCCTCCATCACGAATACATTGCTTCTGATTTTTAGAAGTTGATCCCACCCAATTTTTGCCGTCATCTCAGTCAGTATGCTATATGCATGTTTGAAGGTTCCCTTGTACTGAGCTGCGCGCAAGCTCAACAAACTCGGGTGGATCTGCTCTCCGTATTTCGACTCGGGTTCACTATCGATTTCGTCAAGCCGAGTTTCTGGCAGGGTGGGCAAGTAAATTTCCTTAGGTTCTGGCATAATCGGAGCATCCTTGTCTTGGTATGTAAACATCGGGCAAGAGTTGAGAGTGGTCAACGCGTTCTCCCAATCTTCCAGTGCAACATAGACTTCTGCTAATCTTGCCCAGGTACCGAATTCACTTGGGGCTGCAACTGTGCTTCGATCTGCACAACCAAGGGCCATTTGTAATCTTTCCTGCTTGAGCTCTGGGTTGCTAGGGTTGAGAGCCTTTGCCTTTAAGAATTCCGCTTGTGTATCCAGCATGACATAGTCCATTGGTGATTGTTTGACTGACTCATGGAGCACCCTGACGGCTTGCACCTCCTCGTTCCCCATAAAAAGTACCTTTGCAAGCAGAGATGAGACTTCAACGTTTCGAGTTCGTAACTTTTCAAAGAGATTGATCCCTGACGCATATCGACCGGTCGTGTGGAAGTATTTGAGCAGTCCAGCAGTTAAGTGATTTGATACATTATTAGGAACCTGGACAATAGAGTCAGATCCGAGTTGCCATCCTGCCAAAGTTAGTCTTGAAGTTCCAAAGTGAAATCTTATGCGTACCCCTGAAGAACAGTTGCTCCGCCGCCTGTAAAAATCTGTGTTCTGTTTCTGTGTTTGTGACTGGATTGAATCTTCGAACTCCCATTATCTTCCTAATGGTTTCACCACTTCCATCGTCGGCGTATGAATAGGCGCGAAGAACACTGCAGAGATATGTCTCCAGCCACAATTCGTCCGAAGCTTGTCTCTTGTCCCCTCGTTCGTCAATGCAATAACTATCGACCGTTCCGGGGATGGTAACGTGTACGCGCATATCGAGTCTCGAGAAAGCATTGTAACAGCTGAAAACTGTCAGAAAATGTCCAAGAACAAGGCAACAACAATCCTACCAGTACACGCCCTCGACTATTTTTGTTGTCGACTGGTGAGTTTCTTTGTATGTGAGGGTATTGATATAGGCTGCTAAACTGGCCGACGAGGACGCATCAACCCCGGTGACATGATGGTAGACACCAATCTACATATATATTAGAACTGAATGTGTCCCAGTATTGTATCGAGCTCAACCTACTTGCTTTCCAGGATTTCTGGGAGCCTGTTTTATCAATTGGACCAGATCAGGTGGGCCCAACTCTCGCAGCGCTGCAAGGACCTCGGTTCGTGCATCGATAGATTCGTGTAATATCTCTTCTGTGAGTCTGGGAAGTAAATGTCAGTATTGGTGTTTTGTGGACAGATTGGTATTTGAGTCGCATACTCTGGGACAGCTGGCGCAACCATCTTGAGCTGCCAGGTTGACACGCAAGCTACACGGGCTTTGGAAGAGAGCTGCGAAACAAAAGCTGCGAGCGCTTCTACTGCATGCGACGAAGGATGGCAATTGTCAAGGAAGTGCTGGGTCGGATAGGAAGCTGGCTGATGTTTCTCTGAGATCAAAAGCAACAATTCTACAGAGTCGAAGATGGTGATCCGTGCGCAGCACTCAGCCTTATCACGTGCTTCATATAATATATCCGATCTGCGTTTCCCCTATCATGGACATGTTCCACCACAAGTGAAATTCTGCCCAGTGTAGAGACCAGTTATTTGAGTCATGATCTTTGGTTTTAGTTACTTTCTCTCACGGAGTATTGTGTTGAGACTTAGAAAAACTCTCAATTTTAGATATACCCGCTCAAGACTGTAAATCTATATTGAGAATTTAGTAATAAAATAGACGGATTGACCTTCGAAAAGTTTCATTTATGTGTTGAGGAAATCTGAAAGACAATGCTGTCTGTACCTAGGTATCTTGTGTGCTGGAGCTCTTCAGGTAGTCTGCCCTGGCTCGGGAAGTCGGGTGAATTTCCCGTCGGCTCGGAAGAACCACGTGCCGGACTTAAACCCAAAGTGGTATCAGAGCTTGGATGGGATGAGCGCTTAAGGCATTCTGTCGCGCCTACATTTCTCGAAGCGCGGCTGCCGCAACCCCCGGATGATGGCGGCAGAGACCCTGTCTGCCGCGTATATTTGTTGCTCCCATACTGGCTCTTTCAACAGAGGGTTGACAAATATTTTGGCCCATGCCATACCGATAATTACGACTCACCACCTGAAGCACATGCCAGTCGAATCTTCACTACCGTCCCGCTGTGCGCCACAGTCTCTCCCGTACAAATCTCGCCTCTCGAACTGTCCTTACTGGTGTCGACATTCTTCTTCGTAACTCGACGCACTTGAACAGTGTTGCTTTCGATCGAGCCTCTAAGCAAATCTGCCACATATTGGTTCTGCAGAGCCGAATAGTCACCCTTTGGCACAAAATTATCTGCTGGACAGGTTGTGGAAGGGTCTTTTGAGATCCAACATCCCATGGAGTCTTCTTCGAATCGCAAACTGCGAACAACATCTCTTGATTGAGTCATTCAATTGTTCCCCCTCCGACTTGGTATTTCCTCGTGTTTTTTTTCTTTCGACCACGATCGGCAATAGCAAAAGACCAAACACCCACCCCAGTCGCGCCGAAGCTCCGCGTGCTCCGAATACCCTTTCAATCGTACTAGCTATCATTTCACCATGGTACGGCATACTTTGGGCTTGTGATATGTGTAGCAGCTAACATGAAAACTAGTCTACCTTTACCGCCCTCAATATTGAGCCCGATGACCAAGTCAACGATGAGGTCGATAATACAAAGGAGCTCCAGGTTTGTCCGTGTTGGCTACCACAGAGTATCCGCTGACTTGGCTGGCAGATAGAAGATGCCCTCAAATTGTATCAAGCTGCACTGAAGCTCCACTCCCAGGGCCCTTCTGCCTATTCCGAAGCTGCCCAAGCTTATATGCAGCTTTTCAAGTCCGAAATCTTCAAATATCCCGAAAGCATTACGGAGTTCGATCGAATACACTTGAATCCGGAGCTCGAATTACCCGATCATTCGTTTGCCCTTGACCTCGATGCTGGAGTTGGAGCCGATGGCGCTCCGAGCACTCTTCCCCAGATTTTATATTTGTCACACAAAAATCATGGACAATTCATATTGGACTGTGTCAAAAGTCGATTGAACCATCCGATTGAGACCGCTGTTCTCGACAAGCCAAACTTGGATTATCAGTCCCAGGCTGCCCTGCACTCGTTCACATTGGCACTTGCGAGTGACCAGTCAGATACTGAGCTGTGGAGGAAAACTGCGCGAGTTGCTGCCTCACTAGGAAGCAGGAGAATTTCCCGATACTGCCTGGAGGCTGCGGTTGAAGTCGATGATGATCCAACTGTGGCCGAGGTTGATCCCGCTTCGTTAGAAGAGGGGTTCGCGGGAGAGCAGCTCAAGGAACAGCTTGAAGTTCTTTCGGATGATACTGCTTTATCCCATCCCGTTATGGCCCCTTTCGTCAAAAAGGTGATGCCAAATTTTCTAGCAAAGTTCATGGATCCATACCCATTCATGCCAGACCCAACTAAATCGCTCGCCTACCCGCCTATGGGAGCGGAGTCCGAGGATGAGAAAGGCACTGATACTCGCATTCCAATACCCGTTGGTGAACGAACTTGGACCTCTATTGGGAACGCATTATGTGAGGCCGTTTTGTCACCCCTAGGCTTGTCTGGTACTGGGATCTTCTTCGAACTTCCTGAGGTCCGCGAACAGCTGCTAGAGCTAGCGATTGCAGAGGATCAGATTATGAATGATGTTGGAACAACCGAATCGCCAGCGGCTGAGAGTAGTGAAACTGCTCTTGCTACACCTATCACTAGCAAATCGGATGATCAGCCAGCGGAAGTAGTAACGACAACCACAACCATAACAACCGTACCAGTCCCGGAGGATGCACCGCGGCGGTCGAGTGTTACTTTGCCGACTAGAAAGCGGTCGCAATCGACGGCTGGAATCCGAGAAACCCCGGAAGAAGATAGCGGTGCACAAAAACGTAGTAAACGGATTCGAAATCGAGACAACACGGAAGGCTCTGTGGACCCTGCCACTCAATTTGCTGAACAGCTGAAGGCTTTCGTGCAGGCTGACCAGGACGTTTTCGCCTTTGTCAACGGCATGCTCACTAAATTGGGTGTTGATGATTTGGGGACCTTTCCGGAGTTGCAAGCTGCAGTTTCCAATAACGAGAAAATTGACCGCGCCGAAACAGTGACGAATACCGCTGTCAGAGATTTGCGAGATATCCTGAGGACTTGGGATGATGCCAAAGCCTCAACCTTCGTGAATGCCAATGCTGCAGACGTTCTGGGATCCTCGGTGGCCACTGCTAATGCGGGTCTAGCTGGCTTCTTAGATGCATCGAAATCTGTAACACAAAAAGTCGGCAATATTCCCCTCTTTTCGGAGACGGATGGGCTTTCATCCTTTTCAACAAAGGTGGCTGAAAATTGGACTCCCCTTCAAGATGTTGTTTACGATTGGCTTTTTGCGGTCCTACTAACATACCGCAATACCTTATGGTCCGACGAATTAAAAGTCGCTACCGTTCGCCTCATTAGCTACGTTAATGGGGACATCTTTAGTCGCTTTCTGCAAGAAATTGATCTTGCTTATCTTGGAGGTGATGCCAAAGTAGCACAAATGGAAGAGGTCGCAGAAACGCTGTTTGAACTACACCTCGACATCTACTCCCGAATCACAAATCCCAACAGCATCGTTCCCCATGAAACGCGTGTCATGACAAAGGAGCGATTAGATAGGTGGGCAGAGATCACCTCGGACATCATACCATCAAGGAAATGCGACCAGGACGATGAGCTCTCCCTGAGATATCTCTGGGCTTCTGTCTTTTATGCAACAATGGCTGATAACGTGTCTCGCGAGCACAAGGTTCTTTGCTGGACTGACATGCAAACCTTACTTCGGGAATCCGAGAAACCATCCATTGAACTTCAGAATAATGCAGTCATCCCCGAAATTTCGGCCGATGCGGCCGAGCGCGAAGTGTCAAGATTGACTACGATGGATTTCTTCTTCAATCTATTCCAAACCGATAAATCTGACCCCATTGCAATCATTGAGACTCTGGAGCCAGTCCTTGATCCTGCATCGGCATGTGCGCCCGTTGAGGTGACTGATGAAACTATAGCCAATTCGGAAGCTGCAAACAACACTCCTGCAACCTTGCGAGACATGTGGAAGTTTCTCGAATCTGGTAGTCCCTCCTTACGACTATTCCTTTGGCAGAGGCTTCGTGAGGCTTATGCCAGTATTGGTTATAACACCAAGGTCTTCTCGTGCCATCTGAAAAGCATCGAAATCATTGTTGGCGATCTAAGAACGGGAGATTATGTTGATAGCGCCGATGAGCCTCGTCGACACAAGTTGTTATTGTGGTTGAAGGCTCTGGACGATTTACTGGTGAAATCCTTGACGATCGCGCTGAATGATGCTGCAACATGTTTTGAAATCATTGATGAGCGGCATTTAAAATCCACCTGCGCTGCCATTGCGCAACTCAACCGTGTGCTTCACTCTGCCGCAGTCTTTGACGACGAGGTTAGAGTTGGTATGACTCCACTACCGGCCACACCAGCGTATTCTGCTCAAGGTAGTTTTAATGGCTTCATCAATAAGCTTCGGGAAATGCAAGTTCGGACATGGGCTCTACAGTACACCATGGTTAAAGAAGCCATGACTCAAAACCCCGAATTGTTCTCGACACCGGATAATGATTTGGCTGACTTCCTTGCCCATGTCCATTACTGCCTTGGCCTTCGGAAGTGCTGTAAAGCATCCAACAAGATCTTCCTAAAAATGATGAAGGTCGAGATGATCCGACTCAAACATGTGGATAAGTGGGAGGATTATCTTGGCCAAGTTCTGTTTGATCTTTATGGAGTTCGCCTTGGAGTTGGAATTTATTTGCTGGAGGATCATGGCTGTCCAACCGAAGCGCTGGACCGCCGAACTGTCCTTAATATTGCCGACCAAGTCATCGTTTTGGCGAATCGAATGCCAATGAAGGATCTCCTAAAGCACGAACTACGTCCAACCATCGAACGGATGCAGACGGCTGTGGGGCAAGCAAAATCCACTCCCCAAATGTTGCATAACCTTCGCAACTACACTGAGTACCTGAAAACCTCGATCCGGCCACTTGATATGTACAAAGCGTTCAAAGGACAGGTTCAGGTGGATTCTCTGCCAGTCATTACCCCCGAAAGCCCGCTGGCTGATAAGGGCTGGTATTTCTTGCTTGGTATGATCGCACTCACCAAATTCCGCTCTCAAAAGCGACTAGGGCCAGGCGCACAAACAGACGACATGCGCGTTGCTGCCACGTTCATAAGATTGCAACTCCAGTTCAGCGCCGACCACTGGGAGACATGGTATCGACTAGCCCAGTGCTTCGATTACGAACTAGAGGAAGAAGTCATGTGGAGTGCGGACAAAATAAATAATCATCGGGCAGATCTTATCAGATTACAACGTGGTGCTATTCATTGCTATGTGATGGCACTATCTACTGCTGTTCGGACTGCTGATGATTCTTTTGCGACTGCTGAGAAGCTTTCTGAAATGTATTTCGACTTTGGCATGCGCATGTACGCCTCTTCTAGGGAGCCATTCGGCATGGAGGCGTTTTGGGTTGACGAGTTCGAAAAACACATGAGCGGCTCCACAGGAATGTACAAAAAGCCTTTGCACGATGAGATGACTCGTTATAGGGTGTGGAAATACGCTGCGACACTTTTCAGAAAGTCTTTGGCAGATAAGCCCAATCGCTGGATGTGAGTAGATTCAACACTGTTTCTAGTTCGTTTGCTAACTGGTATAGGACTCATTTCATGCTCGGAAAATGTCTCTGGAAGATGTTTGTAAAGGCTGCTGATGAATGGGATCCTAAGGTGAAAGCAACGAAGCCTTCTATGGAATCCGTTGTTGGATCCTTCGTTAAAGCGATCAAGACCGTACCAAAACCCAAAGATGGTCGTCAAGAACCCATCCTTGAACCACATTACAAGCTCGTATCTATTGTTCACAAGCTTGTCATGCTCGGGGCAATGCAGCCACAGGCTGGGGCAAACCTTCTGCAACAACAACCATTTGCTTATGACAAAGGAGAACCTGTCGTCATTGATGATCAAGTGGAATGGGAAACGTTTGTTCTCAAAAGCCTACGTTATCTTCGTAATGCCGATAAACAACACTGGCACCACCGAATGATTGCTCGAGTCGCCAACATCTTGTTTGATGATGAACAGTCTGATGTAATACAAGCATCAGCGGCTCGCACCGAGTTCAAGGAGTCGATCTTCACCAAGACTATGCATATCCAAGTTTGGAAGCCAGATGCAGAACGACCAGGAAGACATTGCGTTTACATGGAACGATATGTACGCTTCATGAATAAACTTCTGGTCATCCTCAATGACAAATTCAACATGGAGCAACTAGTCAAACGTGTTAGGAAGAAAGCCAATGACTTCCAACGTTTCCCAGTAGTTTGGAGTGATTGTTGCACAAATTACCTTCGGCTCATTCGTCGAGAAGCCCAAATTCCGCCAAACATGGACGATGTGTTCAAGAACATTCCCCACGATGAATTTGAGGATTTGTGTGAACGCCTGAACGGTTGGGCCAGTGATCCGGCCGTTTTGCACCCTGTCTTAGATGCATTAAGAGAGGCTCAGGAGTTCAAGAAATTAAACCAAAACCAAATGAAACCCGCGCCCATCGACGATCTAATCAACGATGCCTTCGCAGTCTTATACACGCAAGTTGCAAAAACTCTACCTCCGACAGAACAGTCTCTTGCACGAGCTCAACTCGATGGTGAATCCGGACCTCGACCGATGGGCCCAATGAGCCTCAACAACTTAGTCATGGATATGAATGGTACTCAAATTCCCGTACCTGTCACATTTGCTGGCTCGGAACCTTCTCGTCCACGAAAGCTCGGCGTAAGCCGTCGCGAAGTTCTTCGTCGGGCTGAGGTTACTGTGTCTTACATTCCTGATATTCCTCGTGCCCCAATTCCTGCGAGACCTCGACTATCAGAACCAAGTTTGATTCTTGGATCGAATGCCGATGCCGGCACTGCCATGGCAAGAGTTGATAGTCAAGCTAGGCGAGAGTCACCTGAGGAGGAAGATGGAAACGATGGGAGAGGC
>JAAMPI010000525.1:0-33305 GCA_013054445.1 Cudoniella acicularis
ACTCTTCGTTTCCACCACTACTAAATAGATAATTCCGTCCGTACCATTGAAGATGTTGAATCCCGGCGGTATGTTTTTGGATAACTGCCGAGCAAGAAAAATCGTGTCCAAAAGTTGTTCCAACATCCTCATACCGCCAGATTCGAATAGATGTATCCTCAGCTCCAGTTGCGATGAACTCATAATCTGGTGAAACCGCACAGACTTTGATTTCTCTTCCGTGACCGCCTTGCTTGGCGATTTGATGAGATGGCTTGGTCTGAGAGTGGGTATAGAACTTCGAAGCCTTAGTGTAAAGAAAATGACCTCCCCCTTCAACAATATTCAAGGGCGAGTATGCATAGCTCCTGTGTGCCCCACCACACTCTACGTTCATAACCTCGTACTGCTTAGTTTCGTTCCAAACGACAAAATTCTTGCCCCTAAAACCGTAGAGAACAAGATCGCTACCTTGAAACCAGGCAGACTCGATCATGGGTCCAAAAGGAGGACTACCATGATGAACAGGAAGAATGTCCGCAGTCTTGATTGAACCATCTGTGTTGCGGGTAATCATGCAAGAAAATATTGAGTAAAGTCCATTGCGTCTCGTTGTCAGAAAGTAGAACTTTGCCGAATTTGACCCCGAATTTGAACAGAGAGCCAAGATGGTAGTAATGGCATCTCCCGAGCCACTGTCAGGATCTTTCCAGCTACACATTGGTGTTTCCTTATCCAGGGGATTATAAATTGCAAGTGAGCCGTTTCTGGAACCAAGAACAAGTAAATGATTGCAACAACCGGCACTTGTGACAACAAATTTGTCGAGAAGCTTGTATGAGCATCGTGTGAATAGTTGCGCCCCATCCAGGCTAGTAAGCTTGATCAAAAAAGATATTGCAACATTGGTAGCCAGAGTCGTCGCTAGTATCTGGAAGCTTCCCGTAGGCTGATAAAAAATGCCGAACATATCAGCAACTTTACCCTCGACTATTCCCACCTCTATAACAGGCTTGTCATTTTGTCGGGCGTAAATTTTTCCATTAGCACCAGCTAGAAAAGCAAGACCAACTTCTGGAAACCCTTTGACGACAGCATATGACTTGAGGTCCATTTTGCCTGATTCTGGGAGGGAGATCTCAGTCCATCGAGGAGTTCCATCGAGGTTGCATTCCAAGATTCTCCCAAAGGTAGTGGTCGCCAGGAATTGATTCTCGGATACAAAAGCATACCGATTAAAAGTATCTTGAGGCGCCTTTTTTTATTTTCCTGTTCTTTGGTCTGGTGTCAACTCTAGGTGCCCTGATAGCCTCGTCTCTCATAACATCTTGTGTATAATCCACCAAAGATTCAGTATCTGGATTAGATGGACAGAAATCTTTGAATACTTCATCTAGATCCCATACTCTAAAGGCGTTATAACCACTTTTATTGGCGATGTTTGCGCTGTAGATGGAAATCTTGCCGTCTGCGCCTCCCGTAGCGACATTGTGGAGCTTGTGCCCTGAGATCCATAAAGCCGTTGACCAGATATGCTTACCACTGTGGAAGGCGTAGATATCCGTTTGAGTAAGCTTAGCTTTCAGTGGTGTGAATACCTCGGTATCCATCGATTTGCTCACCGTTTCCAATTCCGGAGTGGCGGATTCCGAATCAAAGTTCAGTGCCCATTGTTGCGTTGTCGCATCTTCTCCAAAAGAGAGGATGGAAAGGAACGAGAGTCCGAGTACGCTTGAAGTCTCAACGAGGAACTTCACCCGCCAGATCCTTGAAGCGTGACCCATTACCGTCGCAACACATCTTTCAACTGAGGATTGAGTACTGGCTAGCTCGTTGTTCTCCCCGAATCCTGTCTCTCGCAATAACACAACATCTTTACACTGTTGCGTTGTGTTTGACGCTTTGGAGAGATCCCAAACACGTATTGTACGATCATCGCTGCAACTGGCGAGCAGTCTTGCACCAAACATTCCCGGGTGCTCTATTGGTGGTGAGATATTGACACCGAATATAGAGCCTTCATGCCCGGTGAATGTGAATAAGATTTCTGTACCGCAAACTGAAAATGCGCCATTTTCAGACGATGTGCTTCGCCAAACAATGATTTCTCCAAAAACTGTTCCAGCTGCTACCAAAACGCAACTTGGGGTGTCCCAAACAACGTGTGCCGAATACAAAATCGACTTGGATGGCGAAGGCAGTTCTTCTAGCAAAGGGACCTCGCCATTTTGACCAACCTTGGCACGGATAACGGTGTTGTGTGCTGTGACAAGGACGCAGCTCCCATCATTCTGAGGGGATATGGCTGCATCAAGGATCCAGTCTGATACCAATTTGGCATTTCCGGCGAGGCTAGCAACACCATAACTTAAAAAATCATCAAGCTTATTTTCCGTCAGCAATAAGATGGATTTCCCACCCCATATGACAACTTTCAAGTCATGCGCATGACACAAGCTCTCGTTTATCGTAATTCCATGAATGACTTGTTCTTGGAATACCTCACACTGAAAGACTAATTCCAGTCTTTCTGCTTCGAAGACCTTTAAGAAAGATCCTTCCCCAGCAAAGACCAAGAGTTTTCCGCTTGAACTGCTACAGAACGCAAGACCTGTCACGGGATTGAGCGTATGATCATGCTAGATTTCCGTCAGCCTTGGGACTCTTCTTGCGACCTCCAGGTACAAGAAAACTTGGTCGACATGGCCCGAGGGCTTTTCAACGATGTAGAAAGGCAAAAGCGATCGTTCGCGAAGCCAAAGATTAGACTTGCAATAAGGAAAGCACAAGCAAAAGTAGGATATACGCAGTGACGGATTAGGATACAGAGGATTGTGACTAACCTGGATCGACATTGAAAGACTTTGTTTCTCGAGCGCAGATTTTCAGAGCGGAGTTGTGAAAGTTTTATGCCGAACCGAGCGTGCACAAATCCAAGCGAGACCCTGTCCCACTGGCAGGTTCAACACCAAGTTACTTCGTACAATCACTACTTTTCTGTTATCGTAAGCCACATCAAGCGCAAACATGGAAGCCTATCTATCGAGTCTTTTTGGATTGTAGGGGAAGAGGGCTTTAATTACTGGTGACACCAGAGGCATTGGGAGAGGTCTGACCATTGCTTTGTACCTCTGATGCTCATGCTCCAATATTTCAGCACTGACAGTCTCCAGAGCTTCTGCTGGCGCCGACCTCATTCTCCTCGCACGGGACCCAGACTCGCAAGCAGTCTCTTCAACGATCTCTAAAATAAGATCTCTCGATCACCATTGCGAAGTTTACGAATGCGATCTATCCGACAGACCTACTCTCTTATCTATTGTGCCTTAATTAGTTCGCGATGGCCACGAAATCGACATCTTCGTCCATTCCGGAGGACTACAACACCGCTGCGCCGCAGAAGACTTCCCAGATGCGAATTGGGACGAAATAATAGGTGTTAATCTCACGTCGGGCTTCCAATTAAGCAGAGAGTTGGCAAAACATTGGCTCAATACAACATTGAGCAATGCTACTTCGGCGTCATCGATTGCTGGGAAGAAGAAAATCGGTTTTATTGCTAGCATGACGACATTCACAGGGAGTATGAACATATCAGCTTATGCGGCAAGCAAAGGTGCCATAGGCCAATTGACTAAAGCCTTCAACAACGAGTGGATGAGTAAAGGAATCAATATTAATTCAATCGCCCCTGGGTACATCGCTACAGACCTGACAAACGACCTCAAAGATGGATCAGAAACAGAGAGAAAAATTATAGACAGGGTACCGGCTGGAAGGTGAGGGGTACCGAAAGACTTGGCCGGGTCAGTGATCCATCTCTGCTCCAGGAATGGAGATTACATAGGTGGTGAAGTACACGCTGTTGATGGTAGATATGTAGGACGGTAATTTATTTCTGCGAGCAACGCGATACCGGTGCAATGTTACCAAATCTCCATCGAGTGATTTGGAGGGATCTGAAAAACGTGCCCTTGTTCGCCATTTGTTGTGAGTTGCATGCATCATTCATTCATTAGCGGTCTTGACATCACAAAAGGCTCAAGAACCTCCTCCGTCTATTAAAATCAAACTTTTCGAAGGTAACTTGCCTCCTGTAGAACTTTTCCACTTCACCAGAGGAAGACCCAACCGCCTTATGTTACCCTGGGCCTTGTTTGTCAATACCACCTTAGTATGAAGAACTGGTGAGGACTACAGCGTTAACGCTCCATTCTATATCCCGCTTACAATGAGTTGCACTCGAAAATCTATTACTTTGACTCAAGCAATTCATAGGTTATGAGCAGTTAGAGCGTCGGGGAGCTCTACGGTGAGAATTATTCAAACCAAAACCTTCCTTTATTGTCACATGCCAAACCACGACATCGCCCTATCTAATCTTTCCAATATGTTTGAAGTACGACTCTGGACCTAGAGGAATCTGCACGGTAATCTTGCAACGTCGATACCTGGGCAATGGGCTTTTTAAACCCAATGAAGCTATTTGTCTAATCCTTCATGGGGGCAATTCGGGAAACTTGGACTGAGTCTGGCCCTGAAGGCGGCACCACCGGAGAAAAATCCTTTATACCTAGGTAGCTTTGCTGAATAAAAATTTCAGTCCTACAAAGCACATATCCAAGGCCAATAGATAATAACAGGCTGTGATCTTTGTTACTCTCTTCCCCACTGCGAATAAATAAGTCGACCGTTAGGCTTCAGATTTTGTGCTAGTAATGTAGGCACAAGGATAAAGTCATGTAATTTATGCAGGGTCAGTGACGTTGCCACGCAGCCCTCGGTACGAAATATTTTATTTCCATGTGAAAGAACTAAAGTCTGAAACACATCAGCACATCAGTCATCAGCAGGTTCAGCAGCCTTAATCCTTCGCAAGATCAGGCTCCGTGCAAACTGTTGGGGAATCCACATGCGCGTCACCAATTCCCATCGCGATATAAAACGCGATCCAGCCAAACTGGAGCTCCGAAAGTTGTCCAGAATCACCATCATTAACCCGAAGCCGCCATGATCGGAACTTCCAAGTCGGAATACTATTTCATACAACTGTGTATCGTTGGATTGCATTATCTTGCTCCTCTTGCCCTTCTCTACTGTTTCTTAAACATCATCCTATATGGATTCAAGGCAGCAACCTATCGAGTTCCTCTCGTCATCGAGAGCATAGCTGTGGCAGAAGCTGCATTTTTCCTATTCGTCTATGTCCCTTATCGCAGGTACCTCCAACGCGAAGCAGTCCATCCTCCTCCACCAACGCGCGAAGAACGACGAGAACTTTTCCGACTATGCAACGAGAACATTTTGGATGCGGAGGCGTATCTCCAAAAGTGGTTTCTTGGGGCAGATATAACGGAGATAAAGAAGGAGAACGTCAAGGAGTTCTTCCTGTGGGCATTTTTCAACCGCGGAGGGCCCCCGGGAGACGACGATGAAGAATTAGAAGAATATGTCTTTGCGACAGAGAAGCTGTTGGGTAGACCGATCGAGCCTGGCAGAGGGAATGCCAAATGTCTGCGTCTAACTCTTGATCGAGTCGAAATGCTGCATCGCAGCTTGGTTTGGTACATTGTATGTGCCTCATTCGTCGTATTGCTTCTCCAGTGGCTAATGTGTAATACCTAGTGTGTTGGCTTCGTTGACTTTCTCACTTACACGAGACTGCTCTTCCACGGCTTTCATTTCCATCGCACTGGCCTTTCTCGATTCTTCACCCTCTTCCCTTTCCGATGGCAGACCTTATTCACGACCTACCGCTCCCCTGCTAAACATACAACATACTGGCATAGACCTCACACATCATCCACAAAACTACCTATTGTCTTCATTCATGGGATCGGGATCGGCCTCTATCCTTATACGAATTTTCTCAATGAACTTAATTCGACCGCCGGCGTGGAGTCATCCGACCCTGATGAACAAGTAGGAATTATTGCCATCGAAATAATGCCTGTTTCGTTCCGAATTACGCACCACGCCTTAGGTCGGGAAGAGATGTGTGTTGAGATTGATCAAATACTGGTAGAGCACTTTGGACCAGAACAAAAATTTATTCTCGCATCGCATTCCTACGGAACGGTTATCTCAACTCATCTCCTAAAAACTTCATCAATTGCAAAACGAATTGGGCCAGTCGTTCTAATCGATCCTGTCTCCATATTGCTTCATTTACCAGATGTTGCCTACAACTTCACCCGCAGGAAGCCTAGCGGTGCAAATGAGCATCAGTTATATTATTTCGCCAGCATGGATATGGGGGTTAGTCACACCTTGAGCCGACACTTTTTCTGGAATGAGAATGTTTTATGGAAGCAGGATTTGAAGGGTCGAAAGACAACAGTTAGTCTCAGTGGCAGAGATCTTATCGTGGATACAGAGGCTGTCGGGAGATACTTGAGCGACCAACCAAAATCCGCAATTGAAATCGGCTACAGAGACGAAGTGCCGGACCTTATTGATACCCAAGAACGTACCGACTCCGAACCCATATTAGCAGGAGACCATCTATTTGAAGCGGGCCCTGATTTGCAAGAAGAGGAGTGGAAATCACGCCCCTGGCGCGGAACGGGTATCGATGTTTTGTGGTTTAAAGAATTGGACCACGCCCAAATTTTCGATAGTCCCGCATCAAGACGGAGACTAATCGGCGCGATCAGGACATATTGCGAAGGCGAATAGGGATTTAATATTGAAAGAAAATTTGGAGATGGCGAGAGCGCGACGATTGACGGTCCCAGCGCTATCTTCTAGTTACCACCTGTCAATAAAGTAGGATTCTAAGTTACCTTAAGGCGATCGAGTCTAAGAGGTCAAACCAGACCCAAAGGTAGATTGCTCGAGCTAGATCATTACGACGGAATGACACACTTGTGATGTTTTACAATGCTCATCGCAACAACCGATTTTTTTTCCAAGTATATAATTCTTGTCCTAACTGTGATCGATCATTTCGTCCCTCCCAGCCAAAAACCACAAGAATCGCCGAATACACCCTCGAAAGTTCCAGCACATTCACCGTCTTATACCCAATATCCCTCAAGTTAAATAAAGATCACCAGTCCGAAATGGCGCCAATATTTGAGAAAATTCCTAAAAACATCTTTGACTTCACTTACAGACAAGTAAGCCTTACCCGCTACCACAATAATAAATTTTAAATATACTAACTAATCTATCTAGAAATTCACTATAGCACCCTACATTGTCCTTGCAGCTCTTGGCTGGTTTGGCATCTTAATTGTGCTCGGATTCATAATATACATGGTATGGAAATATATAAGGATCAACACTCAGAGCACGATCATTGCCGTTTATCCCCCAGCGCAGATTCCGCTTCCTATTGACTATCCTGCTGTCGAAGAAGCATTTAATGGAGACGACGAGACAAACTTCATGAGACGTGAGGATGAAACAAGGGAATTGTTAGAAAGAATTTGGAATGAGGGGTATGGAACCATGAAAAATCGTATCATTTCACCGCCGGCTAGTATTCGGAGAGGCCCGCTTTGAATTTGGCTTTCGTTGGATTGCTATTGGGATCTGGGCAGGCGTTTAGGGATGTGGGTGCAAAGTATACCACAGTGGTATTGAAGACATCAAAGTTGGATTGGACTTTTGATCTGGGTAGGCGTTTTGGGACAGCGGGAATACAGATACTACGAAGATCCAGTGATATTAAATCAATACCAAATGCAGGAGGCTCTCTTCAACTTCTTTTCACATTGCATCGACTGAAGGCGGACCACGCCACAGACCCACAACACTTCGCAGAATAAACACCCTACTATTGTGATATATTCTCACAGATGACGAAGATTGGAACTATTTCTCCTTTCATCTGATCCAGCCACTTGCATCTTCATCTGAGTGAGTAGATATTTAGTTCTTTTCGAGTGTTTTGTCTGGTCTCGCGAAGAAGATCACGAAAGGGTTGTAGAGATATACGATATATAACTACTCTTTTGAATCATAGTACACAAATTATTTAAAAGTCTACTCATACTTTGCTCAAAATTTGCTGTCTCATTTCGTATGCCATTAAAGCCGTAGCTTCAATGTTGGATCAATTCTGATTACAGCTTTACCTCAAACCTTTCGTTCACTTAATGCTTTCATAGCTGGCACCACGCTCTCCAAACCATGGAAGTCGTGACCAAAAACAGTGGGTTTAATTGCACCGGTCTCCCACATTTCTTCCAACCCTTTCCAGGGCTCAATATTTTCTGCACGGTTCCGCCTTCGGTATCTCCAAAACGCTGAGTCTGTTCAGTGCCTTACTTGCTCGAGACTTGGAAAAAGGCTTACGTAACCTATCAACTGAGCTTGTCGTAACAAGATTCTGTTCATGACAATTTTCTCCATGTCTCCTTCGATTCCAGTGAACCCGAAAATCAAAATATGACCTCTCGGTTTCAGACATTTCAACCTCTTGTCCACTAGGCGGACGAGATCGTACACCACATCCACGCCATTTCCGCCGGTAAGCTCGAGAACCTCTTTGAACCATTCCAGGTTCCTTGTGTAGTTTACGTCTTCATCCGCACCAAATCGCTTCGCAATATCCAGCTTCTCTTTCGAACTCGCTATAGCTATCACTGTAGCACCAACTGCCTTCGCAATTTGCACTGCCATCAATGACAAGCCCCCAGAAGCACCATGTATAAGGACGGTTTCTCCTCTTTCTAGCCTTCCTCTCGTGATAAGAGCCCCATAGCTGACCGGGGCGGTGAAACCGAGACCTGCTACTGCGACGAAGTCCCAACAGTCTGGAATATGATGAAGTAGCGGCTCTTTAACAGAGATTTGCTCTGTGTAACTTCCTACTTCCCCCCCCCCCCCCAAAACTCTGTCGCCGAACGAAAATTTGGAGTCTTTTGGAGCTGAGATAACTGTACCAGTGAACTCAAGTCCCAGGATGAAGGGGGGTCGGACCAAGGAGCGGTTATTCTGGTGTTACCCTCGACACTGCTGCTGATTTAGAAAACAGACGTTGAAGTGGCACTCGGCGAAAATATCAAAGCAATTATAACAAACTATTCTTCAAGACTCCTTTTAAAATCTCGATTATATGCATTTAAAAAATTGAAGGGGCTTTGAAGCTGAAGTGTTCCAGAGCATATGATGCCTTGTGGCGACACAAAATTGCGTAGTAATAAAGAATCAAAATGACCGGGAGAATGACCCAATCGGTGGGTTCATTTTACTTGCCTCTTTGTTCTCAAATAAAGCAGCAAATTCAAAGTCGGAACAGACATCACCACCATCTCTCCAAACTAGGATGAGCAGAAAGCACGAACTTTATAACGTTTGGCGTAGCGTTTTCCGGTAAAACATTGAAGTCAAATACCCGAGCAAGTGACATACGTATAATAAGTCCATGAAGTTCGCTCCCGCGGCCGCAACTTGAACGAGTACTTCACCATCTTTTAATGACGCCAAGGGGGGTGGAACTTCAGATACTGTTATTTCGTCATAACTCTGCTTTTGGTAAGTAAATTGAACTCCATGCTTAGGAAAACTAACGTTGACAAATTTGTCTATGCAGATAGCCTTTATTTTCGCCTTTCAGTCTCTCGAAGTTTCGAAAAGAACATATTATGTCCTACTTAAAGAGGGGTTGAGTTCTTAGAGTCGTAGCTAGCTCGGTGTTCGGCAAGGCTGACGACGAACTAATTCGGATTAGCGCAAACCATATCCCGCTCGTCTGGCTTCAAGGATCAATTGTCTTTGAAGGTCCATCCATCCCGCCGCTGAAGCAACCTCTACCTTTTCTCCTCTCGAGTAACTCCTCTCACACACGTGCTGAGCTGTCAGCTACTGCCTAGACCTGCTCGCGACTACAAATACCACCGATCCCTCCTTTTCTCGATCTCTTCTACCTACCCACCAGCGCCCATCATGTCTACATCAAACCTCTTGAACGATCACTTTGGTGAGAGTGAGGATGAAGATGATAATTTCAATCCCCAACCCGCCGACCTGTCAGATGCTGAAAATGACGATGATGATGCCGGAGCGCAAATTCAGAATGAAGCGGCAAAGCAGCGAAATAATGCATCGGAAGATGGCGCAAGGAGACGACCTTCTGACGAGCAGAATGACGATGAAGACGAAGGCGAAGGCGAGGATACCGCTCCTGTAGATGAGGACGACGATGAAGAAGAGGAAGAAGAAGAGGATGACGAAGAGGAGATTACGGTACGTCTCCCCCTTCTCTTGCTAAGCCCCGTACTTCTTGGGTGTTTGCCAGGCCTTTGATTATCCTGCTCTATGAACGCGCAAATTTTTAGGCAGAACCACTAACAATTTACAGGGCCATCGAAGAAAGCGTAGACGTGAACGCCATAACCAATTCATCGATGTCGAGGCCGAAGTCGACGAGGACGAAGACGAGAACGAAGACGATGAAGATGAGAATGAGCTCAAGGATAATTTTATCGCTGATACCCATCCCGATGATCTTGCAGATTTGCCAGCTGGTGTTGAGACCGATGATCGACGACACAGAGAATTGGATCGCCGGCGTGAGATGGAAGCAAGCCTTGACGCGGAGAAGCAAGCCGAAATTCTGCGACAACGATATGCCAATAAAAATCGATCCGGAAGAGGACTTGGGGATTCCGCCGTGGTACCAAAGCGATTGCTCCTCCCCAGTGTCGATGATCCAAGTATCTGGGCTGTGAGATGTAAAGAAGGCAAGGAGCGCGAGGCCGTCTTTTCTATTATAAAACGAATCGAAGAAAGAATGGGCACAAAAGATGAGCTTGCAATCACATCTGCTTTTGAACGTGGTGGAACACATTCAACAATGAAAGGATTCATTTATGTGGAAGCTCAACGTCAAGCAGACATCCTGACTGCACTAGATGGTTTGATGAACGTCTACCCGAGGACAAAGATGATGCTAGTTGAGATCAAAGAAATGCCAGATCTGCTTAGGGTGACTAAGGTGCCAACCCTCGAGCATGGAGCATATGTGCGACTCAAGCGACCACCGAAGTACGCAGGTGATCTTGCTCAAATCACTGATGTCACAGAGTCCGGTCTCGAATTACGGGTTCGGTTCGTGCCTCGACTGGACTATGGCTTACATGACGATGCGAATTCTCTCTCTGGATTTGGCGAAAAGCGAAAGCGCGCTGCAGCAGGTCCCAGACCACCCCAGCGATTATTCAGTGAGGTTGAGGCTAAGAAAAGGCACGCCAAGTATTTAA
Organism: Cudoniella acicularis; assembly: GCA_013054445.1. Taxonomy (NCBI): domain Eukaryota; kingdom Fungi; phylum Ascomycota; class Leotiomycetes; order Helotiales; family Helotiaceae; genus Cudoniella; species Cudoniella acicularis. Next base: position 11,193 of record JAAMPI010000525.1, read on the forward strand.
CAGGAAATCCTGGTTCAAAAATCTGGAGCTATCTCGGAGACGACTATGTCAATGGTTACTGCGAAAAGGATGTCAAACTTCAAGCTTTACAAACTACAGATGTCAATCCAACCTTAGAAGAGGTCTCAAGATTTGCTTCAAATGCGGAGGATGGCACCGAAAATTTGGATCTCAATGCCTTGGCTGCAAGTCTGAAAGCTAGCACAGCAAATACCTCCTATCTCCCTGGTGATATTGTTGAAGTTTACGAAGGCGAACAAAAAGGAGTCGTTGGAAAAGCTGTATCCGTTCAAGCCGATATTGTCACATTGGCTGTATCAGAGGGCGATCTACGTGGTCAAAACTATCGAAGTACCTGTTAAAGGCCTCCGAAAGAAATTTGCAATAGGTCACCACGTTAAGGTCATTGGCGGTAGTCGGTATAGAGACGAAGTTGGAATGGTGGTGAAAATTGCTGATGACCGAGTCACTCTTCTAAGTGATCACGGCCATACAGAAATCACGGTGTTCAGCAAGGATCTTCGTGAAGCCAGCGATTCGGGCGGCCAGGGTTCTCTTGGGAACTATGAGCTTTGGGACTTGGTTCAACTCGATCCGTCAACTGTGGCTTGTATCGTCAAGGTCGATCGAGAGTCAATGATTGTTTTGGACCAGAACAATCAAACGCGGACAGTCTTGCCATCTCAGATATCAAATAAGCTGGAAAAGCGCAGACACGCTGTTGCCACGGATCGCAATGGAGCAGAAGTTCGCCATGATGATACTGTTAAGGAGTTTGGTGGTGAAAGTAGATCCGGCAAGATCATTCACATCCATCGAGCCTACCTCTTTCTTCGTAGCACTTCTATCAGCGAGAATGCCGGTGTGTTTGTGGCTCGAACCAACGCTGTTACAAGCGTAACTGCCAAAGCAACAGCTTCGGCCGCTCCTGATCTCACCTCTATGAATCCGGCAATGAAACGCAATCCTGGAGCAGCCAATGGGGGTGATATGCCTCCTCCGAAGTCCTTTACGAGGGATCGTTCTATCGGACAGACCGTCACCATTCGTAAGGGTCCTTATAAAGGCCTGCTGGGTATTGTGAAGGAGACAACGGATACCAATGCCCGAGTTGAACTTCACACGAAGAACAAAACTGTGAATGTGCCCAAAGATGCGTTGGCATTCAGAGACAGGCTTACCGGAGCACCCATCGACCCGAACTCGAGAGGAGGAGGTGGTGGTGGAAGGGGAGGCTTTACCCCACGCGGGAGAGGAGGTGGATTCGGAGGGGCTACACCAGGCGGTTGGGAAGGTGGTCGGACACCTGCAGCTGGTACGGTCGAGCGGACCCCGGCATGGGGATCCTCAAGAAGTAAGTCTTCCGCTCATGCATTCTCTTTTCTTACTGACATAAATAGCACCTGCAATGGCCAATGGTGGACGAACACCAGCATGGAAATCATCTGGTGATGGTGCCGGCGGCAGAACTCCAGGTTGGGCTGATGGATCTCGCACGGTCAATCCGTATGATGGAAGCCGCACTTCATACGGAGGTGGAAGCCGAACCCCAGCCTGGTCCTCGGGTGCCAAGACCCCGGCTTATGGAATATCGGATGGCTTTGCGGCAGGTTCCAAAACCCCCGGCTATGGTGGCGGCGACACTTGGGGCTCGAAAACCCCAGCCTACCAACACCCCACTCCTTCAAACGATAATTGGGGATCGAATCAACAACCTTCAAATGGCTGGGGCTCAGCTCCTTACGATGCACCAACACCTGGAGCACACATATCCGCACCAACTCCTGCAGCTATGAACGCCCCAACACCCGGCGCTTATTCTGCTCCCACTCCCGCGCCATACAATGCACCTACACCTGCAGCAGCACCGACACCAGCGCCTGGATGGGGTGGAGGATGGGGGGCACCTACACCGCAAGCAATGGACGCGCCGACTCCTGGTGGTCAACAAGGCTATTATGCAGCCCCTACACCTGGAGCCTATGGAATGCCCGAGACACCTGCTGCCAATTGGCAGGATGACGGACCAAGATATGTGGACTAATTGGGAAAGTTGGTGGCATAGCGGATTTCGTGATTTGATGAGCTGGCGCAGCGGAATCTTCATAATTGTCTTAAAAGGAATAGCATCAAAACGGCATCTGCTTTTTCCCACAGTGTATCACAATTAGGTAAATAGTGCATGATTACAGAATCCGTTCAAGCAGGATCTACACTTATTTGAAACTTGGTTTCCCATGGTTCCCTCTGGAAAAGAGTGGCCTGTTTGAATGACTATTCAGTTATCAAATATTCAATAGAGACTCACACTCATTCCACACATTTGAAATTGCAATCGCAAATTATTCACCGTTTATACTGAATGTTCTGGTTGTGTTTACGAGAAGTGATTCAAGAGAATTAAAAAACACTTCAGAGTGGTATCTTCATCTATTGTGTATTATCTCATCTAGCTTGTATGTGCGTTGCTGTTCCCTCGTATTTTTACAAATCCACCCCATCCATGGTATATGCATCCGAAGCCCCTTTTGTATTTCCTCACACCGTTCCAGATCCCATCCCATCCTATCCCATAACCCGTATCAACGTTTCTCATCGCATCTCATCTCATATTACAACCCTGCTTCCAAATACGTCGCCCCTAGTCTAAAAGCCATAGAATTTCCGGCTGGCTGCCAGAGCGCTCAATCAAGATCATCGGCACTAGTCTCCACGCCATTCCCCTGCTCCACTTTCTCATTCTCCGCTTGCTCGTTCTCCTCCCCTTCAACAGAAATGATCTCCCCATTCTTCGCCTTCTCATGCTTCTCTGTCGCCTCATCACTTAACAGACTCAATGGCTTACCTCCCTCAACGCCATCTTTCAGCTCTCCGTTCTCGTGCACATCTTCCTTGAGGTACAGCGTGAAGAGGACGACGAAAAGGATGGTATCGGTGGCACGGTTCTTGAGCACATATCTGAGCGTGTGAGCGCGCTTCTTTTTGTTCTGGCCTATATGTCGCGCGAAAATGCAAGGTTGGTATGCGTAAACTCCACTGAAAGAAAGAAGGGATTGAACATGGAAGAAAAGGAAAAAAAGGGAACGGGGAATTTAGGGGGAAAGAAAGGAAAAGGGAGTTACCGTAATCCTTGACCATCCCAGTATTTCATTATGGGTAGTGTGAAGCCTGGCAATCGGAGTGCAAAATCTATTTATGAAATTTTGGTCAGCCCTGTTTTTAAAATTTTGGGAGTTCGAAGATTGGAACTCACCGTTGAAATCTAAATAAGGATTGTAAAAGTCACACCCGTAAACTCTTCCCTCCTCCCATTCCCACTGTTTCCTATTTTCCTCAACCAAAAAGTGCTTCTTCCTCGCAGCCATGCTCTCAGGAACGCCTTTCTCCTTCCTCAGCTCCAAGCCTACCTCTACACCTTCCTCCTCGAACACTAGTCCTGCTTCGTCGTCACATTCTTCTTTCTCTTTTCCCCCAACGTGAAGAGCATTCACACTGCTTAGAGCAGGCCCATATAAGTACGGCTTGTCGGCATAAACATCACCGTCAAGGCCGGGATCCACGACCCATTTGACGATTTTGAAGGCGGTGCTAAACCCAGGTGGCAAGCGGTCGCGTATAGGGTGGTCGAAGTCATTCCCAAACACGAGATCATCACCGTTTATGTTTGACTTCGGGCGAAATTGGAAGGCGATGCTGTATTGGTCTTTGTTTCGGTCGTGTGGCGAAAGGTCGAAGTATGGGGAGGTGGAGGGTGAGGAGCGAGGAAGACCACGATATGACTGGTGAAAGTTATTAGCACTGCATATAGGAGAATTAGTGTCTGAAGAGAGAGAAAACTATGAGATCGTACTTGTATTCGCACATTTAGGTCCACGGACATGTGCTCCGACTCGATCGTGATGGGCTTCGAGTGGTTGACGGGCACAATCTGGTGCTGCGTAATATCGTACTCTGAGCCAGCTGTAACTTGAAGAATATAATTATGCGCCATAGTTGCTTTTGGTTTCCGTTTCCTCTATGTACTATCTATCCCTCTAGAAAAGTGTCGTGCTTGCAGCAAAATTATCTGGGGGCGTGCCGGAAAATTATTCAGGTGAACGCGTGAATCGTGGAAGCTTTGTGCGCTATGAAACCCCAATTTTCAAATGATAGAGCACTCTCAGTGAATGCTCTTGGGTTTCCCCGTCAGAATTTGCAAATATGGAGTTGTGAGTGGGAGAAAGTGGTTGCGACAGATTCTTCTTTCCGTTGGATTTTGCCGCACTCGTTGTACGAAAACACGAAGGCGGTCTGGTCTGGTGGTGACGTAGTCAGGGGGACGCATCGCATGTGACACTTTTGAGGTCCAGTTGACTTCACCCACGTTGAATGAGATCACTTAGCTATGCGATTCAATTAAATGACCGATACGTGAGCTTTTTACTGTGAGCATGTGTTGTGTATGGGACTCGGGAGTAAAGGTGACTCCTAGGTTCTCAAGACAAACAACTCCCTGTAAGTAATTCTAAGCTTTTGACATGACTTGAATCTCGTATATTTTCAACATATTTATTATACAAATGATCTGTTCTTAATGCTGCGTTGCTTTTTGGAATACATAAATCGTGAATTATTATGTGTGAGAGGGTACTAAGATGCATATATATTCGAAGTTTACATTCAGGTGCGGATTTCAGGGGTCAGGCTTTGTTGGCTTAGGCGGAGGATCGTTAAATGGCGAAAGGAATTGTTCAATATCAACCCGTTCATAGAAGCTAATATGGCCAAATCCAACCCAATATTGAGCCAACCTGTTGTGCGAGATCATAATCAACTGGCTTTCAATATACTTGTCTGCCATGTCATCAGTTTTGCAATCATATATGCGGACCAAGCTTTACACTTACCATTCCGAAACATCCTCGTCGCAATATGGCCTCTACTCCTAACGATCCTAGCACCCTTGAACCTTTGCTCTGTGGCAGTACGAACAAATCCTGTCAGAGATATATCATCAGCGATGAAGGTGTATTCGCCTCTGGGAACGTTCGGATCTCCGGTTAATTTGATAGCCTCCAAGCTGCCCCTGTAAATTCTTTCTTCTCTTTTCCTTGCCTGCCACTCTTCAACAGTCTCATCCTCTCTCTGCACAACGGAGGCCTCGTCAAATGGTTCGTCGTCGTCGGGTTGATTCATAAGCAAGAATTCGCAACCATGGCCACTATAATCGCCCACCCATATCCCTCTGTATGGCTTTTCTTCCGTAGGCGTATATACTTTCGGATCGAGGGTAGCGTAGGTATAAACCTCTTCACCAAGGTGAACTACCGGTCCGTTTGACCCTGCTGACATCTCCATCCATCGTCTAATTCTGAACGCCTCGTTACAAACCTCGGAACGCTTCTGCGGCTTGTGGCCGGAGCCCACAAAAGCTTCCTGGCTTGCATTACGCACACGTTGCTGGGCTGGGATCGTTGGCGGCGGCCAAAGATGCATATTCGGACGCACCTCGACGGACCGAGCAAGTAGGAAGTTCGAAAATACTCCATTGTGATTCCGTTCATCGATGCGCATAGGGGTTTCAGCATTGAACCTTTGAATTCCAGTCGACTTGCCGGATGATGCAATTAGCGATTCAAGACGTAACGCATCGAGATGAAGCACAGGCTGCTCCAAATGGAGTCGGCAATGGGGAGTGAAGGAATGAATAAGAACTTCATCGTCTGCTTCCCACGGATCAAAAGTGGGAGGGGGCCGCTCGGCGACAAGGCGATATCCCTCGATGCATCCTCGCCGAGGATCGTAGCGGCTAATGATGATTTTGCCGGTCAGAAAGTAGTCACAAAACCATATCTTGTACTTGGTGAGAAACCAATGAGGGTCGTGGGATATGTAGAGTTCTCGATAGCTGTTGCATGGAGATGGCGATGTTACCTGCACCCCAGGAATGTTCTCCTGTACATGGCGTTGCCAGCACAAGTCCGACTTGGCGCGGGTGACCAGCAATCGGCAGGTCGACGAGATAGAGGCAAGCTCAAAAGGGCCGAGATATCTGAGGATGTAATCGATGAGCTCCGTTGGAAGAGTAGTCAAGAGGCATCGGGCGGAATTGGTGGTAACGAAGGCATCTAAGTAGCGAAGTCCCGTATCAGCCATAATCATTTTAGGAGAATTTGAAGATATACTGAATTGAAGTGCCAAGAAAAACGAATTCGAGGAACAGGCATGTTGGCCTATAAGATGGAAATCAACCAGCAAAGACCAACTCGAACGTACCCTGCGGAAGATATGGCTGACTTGCTATACTGCTCGATTGCCCTGGCTCACCAAAGATAACGCTTTCGTCCTTTGTTGCACTTTTCGTTGATCGCTTGACTGCTACAGATGGCACCGATTCAACCAAAGCGATGTTCTCATCCAGGCCTGGGTCTACGCGTCCATGGAGATATCTGTCGTTGTTGTCCATTGGGATATCCGGATCCCCCACCTCCGAGATATCGGCGACCCGTTCGAAAAGGGAATTCATTGGTTTTGTCGTTTATGAGATTTTCCGCAAAGGGAGAGCTTTCCTCGGACTGAAGGCTTACTTGCTCCAAAGGGAAGGTCCCAAGGGTGAAAAACGTGTCTTAAATTTCAATTCTTGGTCTCGTTGATGAGCCTCCCGGCGTGCATGAACTCTTCACGGAAAATGAGCCCTCGCGAATCTGGGGGAGCACGCGCACTGAGCTGCTTGTTGCTGGTGCGCAGCGCCACACCCAGAAATCCGAGGGCGAGGGGCAGTCTTGGGTTGAGGTTGAGAGCTGGTGTATATTGGTGCTGATTCTGAGCTTCCTATTCCGGAGGAGGTGGTTTATGCGGCAGTTATATGTCGGCTACAAGTGTGAGTCGAGTCGAGACGAGACGCTGGTGACGACTCCCGTGCTAGTCGGCTTCAAGCCGGAGCTCGATCTCGACCGCGACTTTGGTCTTTGGGGCGCGGCCACGGTGGGGAGACAAAGCAGTACTGAGTACACGGTCGAGACGGTGTCCCAAGCCAACGCTGCTGGCGATGTTTCCCGGCCGTGGTTGACGCTGGTTCAGCGTGAAAGCGAGCATATAGAGCGGACGGGCCACGGCGGATGTTGTTTTATTGATGCAGCGACAATCGCTCTGGCCTTCTCTGCCCATTGGCTGTGGCGGGCATTGGCTGGATCGGAGGGCGCAGAGAGGAGATGTCGTCAATATCCACAGCTTTTCGTCGTGCTGGGTGTTCCTTTTAGGTAGGTGGTTGAGAAGCTTTTTATACCTAGGTGCGGGCCACAGCAGCAGTGAGGTGGAGTCTGCGACTGTGACTGCGACTCTGCCGACATCGCGCTCACCCTCCCCCTCGCCGTCGCCCCGCTCTTCGTTCCCTTGGCCTCGCCGTAGGAGAGAAGTCTCGGTGGCAGTGGCAGTGGCAGAAGAGGGAGAGATGCACGGAGCACTCCCGGCACACTGGACCCTCGTGGCACAGAGCCCTGTCGCGGCAAGGATTAAAGGGGTTCAGTGTGCTGGGCCGCAGACTCAATTTCTACCTCACGTTTTCAAGCGCCAGTGTACGAAGTACTCAGTGTACGCCGTAGACGTAGACTGCTAAACGCAGGACTCGGCCACCATCGGTCACTGTACTTGTACGAAGATACCAAGCAGAGAGAGACAGGTTCCAGCACGGCGCCGGTGGCTGGCTACTCGAGGCTTCACTGCGTGCTTCGGTGGGGGAGGGAAGGGGGGGGGGGTTGCTCACTGAAGATTCCGGGCGTGGACCCCGCAAGACAGTGACGTCTCCATGATTCGCTGCCGAGGGGAAAGGCCGCGGGGCCCTCCTCTCGAGTGTCCTCACCTCCCTACCTCCCTACCTCCCTCTATCTTGAGCTTCTTCACGCCTTCCAACGGCTTCGTCACACCTGCAAGCCCGCACATCCATCTGCACGTAATTCGGTATTACAGCGGCTGCAGGCCTGGATTTAAGTCTATTCACCCGTGTCGATCCTCACGACTTGGGAATAGATTAAATTGATTAGGACACCCTCCCGGTTGAAGGTTGACCCTACCATGACTTCTCTCCTCCCTATCATCAAGGACGTTATTCCCATCATCATGCCGGCCGCCGTGCAAGTCACCAAATCATCCGAAATCCAGGAGTCGACTAGTCAGACGGAGGGTATGATCAGAAAAGGGGCAATTGTCGACAAATCCGACAAACTCTGCGCTTCAGGTACCACTCACCTTGTTTTAACCTCTCCTCTCTCCTCTTCTCGTCAGCCGTCCGCGTTTACTTTCTTCCACCTTTTGCCGTATCTTTACCCTCCGGACCTCGAAGCATTCTTCTCACTTGGGAAAACCCAGGCGTGTGAAGCACACTGCATCACATCATACGAGCACGTTGTTTTCATCTCACATTCTTGTATGCAAAGTCATGGGACATCTGTTCGGACACCCGCAGAGCCGGAGTGAGAAGGAGTTCACTTCATGTTGATGCCTCAAGCCACTGTTTTTTCAATCATGCTTCACCCGCGGTCAAGGCATCTACCTTATCTCCCAACCGCTGCAGCGTCCCGCTGATTTCCGTATATGTCGTTTTCTCCATGCAGCTCGGGAAATTCCTACGCAAACCGCTTCCCCCCCAGCTACTCAACAAGTAAGCAGCCTTTCGACTAACGCACCGCGTAGTTATGGTAGCGCATCCGCATACAGCCTCTGCGATACATCATCACGGGTGTGTACTTTATCGATTTCAAAAGTCCGAATCCGTGTGCCGTGTTCATCGTTTTGCATCATTTGTGCCAATCGATCGTGTCACTCATTCTGTGGCCACCTCTCGCGTGGCTACCACCGGCCCATGGCAAGGCTGCCGAGGTCCTTCGGACTAAATTAGCTTTTGATATATTAAAACCTCCAAAGCACAGATACAAACCTTGACAATTATATTAAGCTTCTCACCGCAATATCTCCTTATCTGCCTCTCATCTTCTGTGAGAGTTCCCCAACTCCCCAGGCGTGATCCTCCCCTTTTCGGGGATTTTCATCCAAAGCACTCTCCAAGTGTTGTACCATCGGATGCAGTGGTACAGGAAAATCCCCGGTCCATGTGGATTCCAGGTTAACAAGAATGGAGAATGTGCGCAAAAACAAAGCACGTTTCATCCCAAAAGATATCCACACATCGATTGTCCTACTCTTGTACCACTCCTCCATCGCCCACCTCATCAACTTTCCGATCTTCAACCCCAATTTTCCAATTCCTTCCCCATTATCCCTACTCATAGCCCTATCTTTTCCACCTCGTTGTCCAATCTTAGCATTTCACACGCCTTTCCAAAACATCAAAATCTCCGTCCCTTTACCTCGCTTCCCCGCATCCGCTTCCCGTTCTCTATATCCCCTCCCTTCCACAAAGACACACGTTTCACTCCACTCTACTTTCGATCCTCGATTCTCAACATGCAGCTAGACTGACAAAAAATATCTTGCAGAGAACAAGACACGATAGTCTTCGCCTCCTCAGGCCACGGAGCCATCGTTTCCAACAACGGCAAAGACCGCCAAGAGCTTGCTCCAGGTGATTTCGCACTTATCCCTGCGTGGGTGGAACATCAAGAGGTTAATGATGGCGAGGAGGACGTGACGTGGATTATTACAAGGAGTGGGAGGGAGCCGGTGGTTGTTAATCTKGAGGGGTGGGGTGGGAAGGTTGAGAAATAAATGATAGGAAGATGGATAGATCTATATGTAGGTTTTACTAGGCACGACTTGTGGATGAGGGTTTGCTTGGACTGCGAGTTATATTTTTCCGAAGCGTTGACATCTTAAGTATTGAAATCATTATGTTGAAATATGCAAACAATAAGCGTTCTGCTATTGCAAGAGCTATCTTTGAAACTCGGCATCTTGATTGTTCAGAAATTATGTTTAATAAGTTTCCGAATTATGCTCCTCTATTAAACATAAAAAATAAATGTCAAACGCATTAAAAATCAAAATTGAAGTTAAGTGCAATTCGTTCGTTCACGTGCAGCTTCCTCATAAATCAACCCAACCCAACTCACTTTACCCAATATACAACCACCCCTACCCAAACGAGATCAAAACCCCAACCACACAAAAAAATTAACAAATCCCCAAAATCGAAACTTCAGCTTATGTTTGCGCCACCCACCCGCCTACCTCCCTTACCTACCTGCATGCTCCCCACTCACCTCGCACACACACAAATCCTCCATCTACCGGTACGTGTATGAGATATACAGTACATACGTGTAGTATGCGCCACCCGCGCGCATTATTTTCAGAACAATTCGCAAACTTTCTTCGAATTAGGCTCACCCTTGAAAAGTTTGCGAAGTAGGTGTCGAAATGGGGAGGTAGTTCCCTGGTACCTAAGTAGCTGGGAGGTTGGGATAAGAGAAGAGGGGAGGACAAGGGTAGAGAGATGTGAGGACTCAAAAACTAAAATAGAAATGCATAAAGCCAAGAGGTTTGGTTTTGGGGAAATCCGAATGCGGTTCGAGTTAAGCTATACAAACAAACCTTACCACCACACACTTGCTTTAGTGAAGCCCTTTTCCGTTTGTATAGCATAAGGTACCTAGCAAAGCATAGAATAGCATAGCCAGAAAACATCGGATTCATCCATTCAATCTCTTCGTATCTGGCAAAAAGAGACCAATGCTTTTCCCCCAATGACTATGATACAAGTGAGCACATTCACCCATTCCATTCCAAATGCCCGGATATTTCATGCCGCCTCAATCAATTCAATCAATCAATTCGTCATTATGAACCCGAACCAACCCAACGCCAGGCTAGACAATGCGAGAGTATAACGCTCATTTCTTTCTTGCTTTCTTCACTCCTTCCGTCTAATGATCTGAATCTGAATTGATGTGATGTGATATGTCCTAAACATTACTTATCATACCATTCCATTCAAAGCTTCACTCCCCAGATGCCTCGTCCGCCGCTGACTCCAAGCCAATCGCTACCATCATTGTTGAGAGCGCTGTGTGGTGCCCAACTGATGTTCCCGACTTCGTAATCGCATTGCCAGCTTGCTGCTGGGCCTCTGCTGTTGTCTGGTGCTGGTGCCCCGTTCAATGCAGGTCCTGGTGGTGCAAGAGCTGTACTCTGGCTGAGTAGGTCCCAGATCAAGACGAGAGAATCATCAGCCCCAGAAGCTAAAGTGCCTCTTCGAGAAGGGGACCATTCAATGCAGTTCACGGATGCCGAATGCCCTCGAAGCTCAAGCAATGCTTGGCCAGGTTGCCGAACATCGAGAATCCGAATAATGTTGGAATCTTGTGAGAATGTGGCGAGAAGATGAGTGTCATGGGGTGAGGCGGCTAATCGTAACAATGGTGGTGCATAAGACATGGTTTGTTGGGCTAATGTTGGACTTATTCTTCCTCCACCAGGACTTGCATCTGTGAATGAATCAGTTTAAAGAGTTCAAGAAATCCTCCTGGGGAAAATGTACCTTTGTCATCCTTAGCTGTGGGCTCGTAAATGATAGTACTGTGCTCGAGGCTACGTAAATCGAACATCCGAACACTACCATCTGCGCCACAACTAACAAAGACATCCACGCTGTTGGCACAAAATCTGACATCAAAAACCTCCTTGTCATGGGCAATAAGTTGGGTTTTGGCGGTTAGCGTTGGAATGTCCCAGATCGTGCAGGTTGTATCAATGCTCGAGGTAATGATTAGACTTGGTGAAACAGTATTCCAATCGAGGGACGTCAAAGGAGCGGTATGCTCTGGGGTCTTGGAATTGGAAAGAAGAGCTAAGGGGGTGAGTTTGCTAGCTGGAAGATCTCGACCTTGATTTGATGACCGAGTGATTGAGTTTCCTGGGGAGGGTATAGGTGTTTCGGAGGGTAGAGACCACAATCTCAGATGGTCTCCTGATGTTGCAAGTAGATCAGTTGACTGCTTCTGTGATGAAGGTGGCTCCCACAACAGCCGTGTTACCGGGTATGAATGCGTCGCTTCGGCAATTTTGACAAAATCCAACCCATATTTCGGAGCTCCTGGTATGTACGATTCGGGTGGTGTTGGCGTAATTTGGGAATCAAGAATTTGGATCTATGGGGCAATTACACATCAGCAATCTACTCCAAGAATGGTCAAAAGCCGTAATATCAAATTGCTTACAAAATTATGGCCATCCTCCAGATAACTTCCCACGGCTACTTTTCCAGCATCGTGATTTTGAGCAGGCCATTTACACCAATCAAAAGCATAGATCGCCCATGGCGCAAGATAGTTACTATTTGTTGGCACCGCATTTGCACCATCATAAGAATATGGATTCGATCCAGCGGGACTATCAGAGAGACCAGAGTCTGCGCGGGGACGGATATCAGCCAAGCCTAGTGGGGTATTTGAGACTGTGCGTTGTGCATTCTGGGGCGTATATTTCTGAGTCGCTGGAGAGGTGTAGTCATTGCCGCTCGGCGTCGACGCATTGTATGAAGTGTACCCCTGACCATCAAAGCCTGCCGGGCTCGAACGAGTGTAGTTGTGCGATAAGCCAAGTGCAGAGCCCCTCGAGGGACTTGTATATTGTTCCTGAGACATGTTTTGGGAAGCTGTCGGAACCGTTGGAGCTGTATTCGCAGACATTGGGCCCGGCCTGCCAGGCTGGAGAGAGTTGGGAAGCTGGCTCCCACTTTGATATTGTGAAGTCTCTGGCGTAGCTTGCTCCAAGCTGATACGGGGCCCACCAGAAGCGTAATCTCGCGGCGACAAAGGACTTCTCTGCGAAGCCAGATTTGTCGAGGCCGAGCTTATGTGAAGCTCGTCTGGATGACGCGCACGGCGGGGGGTATCGAACTGCGAAGGTTGGTTCATAGCTCCGTTTGAAGGCGCAGCCGCGGAGGAATTGGGATGTTGCGAAACATACGAGGACGGCGATGTGGTTTGTCCTCCTGAGATCGAGCTTGACATACTCCCACTAACGCTTCCACTCGAGGGGTAAAGGCGGTCGGTGCCAGCTGTGGTCTTGCCCGGTATCGCGTTGTTGAGATTGCCGGTTGGCGCTCCGAAAGACCCTAGATTTTGCGCAGCTTGCAGGATGCCAGAAGCGGCGCCTAGAGGCATGTGTTGCGCATGTTGCGCATGTTGCTGTTGCTGATGGGACGAGGAGTGGTTGAAGGGCATTTCTGCTTTGGGCGTGGTCCGGTACGAGCCTGGAAGTGCTTCCAGCGCGCGCGGATAAGACTCCAAGGTTCCAAGGTTGCTGTCCAGGGGCGCGGCGTGCTGACTGGACTCTGGATTCTGGAGCAGGCGATTGAGGCTTTACCTGGGTAGGTTGCTCTGCGATGGTGGGCTACTGAGCGAAGAGTCCGCAAGAAAATGCGTGAACACACAGTCGCACCGCGTACACCACTCACGAGGCTACTTGCTCCATATGCTCCACAACGTCATTGTTTCTCGACCATTGCAAATTAAAATACGCAATTAAAATAAAACTCATATTCTCAAATACGAACGACTCCAGCTCCGAGGCCAACATGGCGAAAGCACCACCCTCTCTGCTGCTTCTTCCTCCTCCTCCCACTATCGTGAGCGCGGCCTCCCTCTCCGCTGCCTATAAACCATCAATCAGCGGCACCGTCTCAGCCTTGAAGACCCTCCCAACAAGCACAGAGCTCCAAGTGGTGTTGCCCTGTCCTGGGCTTCATGGTCGATTGCAGAGGCCCAGGTCCGAGTTATATCACGAGGTACAAAGCCTTCTTACAGGTGTCTACAGTCTTATATGCGCAGTGTGCGCTCATCTCGAAGTCGAGGTCGAATCCGACAATCCTAGCGCTGTGGATGCACGCATTCTACTTCTAAATTATGACGGATCGCAGTCGGTTTCTGAAGACTTCGTCTTCGATGCTCAGGTCGCCGGTCCCATCATCGATCTTGCTACCCTTGCTGTAACCCGCCGACGATGGCACCGCATCTTCTCCGTCGACGGCGAGGAGGGCCAAAAGCTTCTTGCCAATTTTACCACTCTTGCAAATCGAACAACACCTCCTCTATCTGTTCCCGTGTCCACAGTAGGTGGAGGTGTGAGCCTCGTGCAGAGAGCCTCAGACTCCCCTCGATCGCCTCCAGGCTCGGTTTCATCCCATCTTGTCGTTATCGTGGCTGGCACTTTTGATCATCTTCATGCCGGTCACAAATTGTTGCTCACCACCACCGCCCTCCTCCTTCAGCCTGCAAGTAAGGCATCAACAGCCCCTCGTCGTTTGATCGTCGGTATAACAGGCGATGAACTACTGAAAAACAAAAAGTATGCCGAGTACCTGGGTACTTGGGAGCAGCGCCAGGATGATGTGGTTGATTTCCTACTTTCAATACTCTGCTTTACTCGCTCGAGCTCTGAAGAGGCTATTCGAACAGACTATTTGGATGAGCCAGGACCAAATGGCCGTGCCATACATACAACACTGAAGGCGTGTTCCATCAGGATAGAATGCGTGGAGATTCAAGACCCTTTTGGGCCAACTATCACAGACGAAAGCATCACCGCACTTGTGGTATCTGGCGAGACCAGGTCCGGCGGCCAAGCGGTCAACGACAAAAGGACAGACCAGGGATGGAAATCTCTTGAAATTTTCGAGGTTGACGTTCTAAATGCGGATCAAACAGAAGATGAAGGAACCGAGACAGCGGACTTTGGGTCGAAGATCAGCAGTACTGCAATTCGGAAACGCTTGGCTGAGAAAGCCTCAACTATGGTTCTCTAAGGTTACATGATCTCGAGTTGCTTTGCTGGTTCCCAGTAACCTTGCTGATAGCTGTTCCCCGGTTCTTCCGGGCCAAACCAGCTCGACGAAAGAGAAGACACACCCGCTTCGGTCTCAAGGTTGACGTACTTGTCGTATCCTTTATCACTAGAGAAGTGGCCAGCCGAGATATCATAGCTGCTCCTTCGGGATCACCTCGCAAATACTATCTACGATTGGGAAAAGTAGTCAAAGGCTTGGCTAGCTATAAATTTCTTTTTCATATATCCAAATGAGGTTGACGGGAACGAGCTTCACACGAGGGGCATTCATTAGTACATACCTCTAAGTCAGAAAAGGATTTCCTTGCAGAAATATGTCGAGGGAAAGCACCCGCAGTGTGACCACACTTGCATCTGCATCTGTCACAATATTGCATATGCACAGCATTCGGGCTTATGGCGATACGGTCCGGAGCAATGCAGGTGACTCGGTGAGAACTATGCATTCCAGGACAGATGGTGAGCAGAGAGAGGACAAGACGAAGTTGACGTAGGGACTGGCTCCTCTTCCAGGATTTCGAGACGCGATATGCCGGGAGCGGCACTTTTTAAGCGCCCGCCATTTTTTCAACCATTCATTACCTCTGCTTTTGAGAAGGATTCGACGGCTCAACCCTGTCATAGCGTAAATATAGATGCACATCTCCTGCCATCGGCGGTTTTCTCTTTGCTATTCTGTGGATGCATCAAGTGCTTTATGGGGGTTCTGTTTGCTCAGAATAGTCGCATGCTTCGTTAACCAACGAATTACGCCCTGCGGAACCCACACCGGATGTCGACCCCTCATCCCGCTCTGGTGAATTCGCTGGCATCTGCATCTGCAGCCATCCCTCCCTTATCCTAGCAACACACCTCTGCGGCCGAATGGGAAGGCTTCAATTTCTAGAATTTGGTTGTCC
The DNA here is from genome assembly GCA_013054445.1 of Cudoniella acicularis. Lineage (NCBI taxonomy): Eukaryota > Fungi > Ascomycota > Leotiomycetes > Helotiales > Helotiaceae > Cudoniella > Cudoniella acicularis. The sequence continues at coordinate 26,870 of JAAMPI010000525.1, forward strand.
GTGTGATCACATGATGAATTTGGGGACCGAAGAGACGGAACCGGCGCTGGAGCTGATGCACGACAGGGCCACTTGGAGCGAATTGAAGAAGATTCTTCAGCCCTTTTTCTCACACACTTTCTCAAGCCAGCTTTCTTGCCTCTTGATGATTGCTAAACGCATAAATGCCGCAGGCAACAACATCCACTCTCAAGGGGGCCCTTCAATGGGTGTGTGCTGGCATCTTGTGAACGCTGGCTTGCGCTCAAGTTGGCTCCTTCCACGTTCATGCGTATTTTACGTCTCAATTTTTCTTATTTGCTGTATATCTTGGGTGTTCCACAAATCCTGGCGTGGACTGCTACCCTGCTTTCTTAGGAACGTTCTCTTAAAACCTGCTTGTTCAGAACCCGCTCCACGCAGGCTCCTCATCTTCCCCAACCACGTCGCAACATGACCACCGATAACCTCATACGCAGGCTGCCAGTCGAGGTCGCGGATAAAATTCTTGGCTTTCTCTTGGGCAATATTGACACACATTCTATTCGAGGAAAAAACCACCAGCAGCGATTAGCTTCAATTTTACCACGAGATAATCTGGCAGATGTCCTTAATTTTCGATTGGTGAATACAAGATTCAACGACTTCTATAAACTCAGGTTCAATCTATCACTATACAGTCTCCCAGTTGAGGTTGTCGATAAGATTCTAGAATTTCTCTTGGGCAATAATGGTGAGACGGATTCTATTCGAGGAAAGGGCCATGCTCGACGCCTGGCTTCAATAGTACCGCGAGATAATTGGACAGATGTCCTCAGTTTTCGACTGGTGCATTCAAGGTTTAACGACATTTATAAACTCAGGTTCTATCCATCACCTCGGGTTTTTAGTCTTCCGGACGAGGTTATGGAAATGGTCCTTGACCACTTCGCGCATAACCCGAGAACCGTGGTAAACATCGAAGAAAGGAACTCCCTTAGTCTAGAAAGCTTCTCCTCCATACGGGCCCCAGTGTCCAATGAGCCAGTGTCAAATGAGACGAGCAATCTCTGGAATTTTGTATGTCAACTCCTTTCCAAGTGGATCATTGAATTAAAATCGGCCACACTGACGAGATGTGACAGCGATTGACATGCCGAAAATTTGCGCAACTTGGCGTTCAACGACAATTCGCCCGCGTGAGCGCCCGGTTCACGGTTGATGGTTTTGCAACGCTGCAGTCGATTGCAAAGCAGCGGCATATCAGGGACAAGGTCAAAAAGTTGACATATCTCGTTCCTCGTTTTTATCTCCAAGGTAAGCGATTGTCGTTTCTCAGTAAGTAGCATCTGACATGACTTCAGACAGAGCCCAATTTCAGCAATTACTTTTAGATCAACGCAAGAAGACATCTAGATTAGAAAAAGATGAGGCAATGGCAGAAAGAGCCACAACTTCCCAGACCGAAAGAGCTCCACCAGCACAGCGGCTCGCTCAGATCCGTCACAATCTTGAGCAGAGTAGAAAATCGGAAAAACGCATCGCCGACGCCATGGGGGCTGCCAATGCTCAGCGGAACATAATTCATGAACATACAGATATTCATGGAATAATGTTTGCTGTCAAAGTGTTTAAGAACCTAGAGCAAATAAGACTGCTAAGGCTTGAGGATGAAGTAGACAAGGAGTGGATAAGATTCCTAAGGACTCATCCTAATTACTGGTCGGAATTTAGCTGGCCTCACGCTTACGAACACGCCATGAGCACGCTAGCAAAGGCTTATCTGCAATCCAATACCGAAATGAAGCGGTTTTCCAGTCGTTTCGTGGATCCTCAAGAGCCATTCAGGCTAACAACAGATTCAAAAAATGCAATTTCCCAGATTGCGAAGCACTTAGAGTGCCTTGAGGTACAGTTGGTACACGATCATTTTGTGGATTTGAACGAAAGAGTAGCCCAATTATCGGATCTGAGTGAGGAAATTTTGAGTAGGACGACTGGTCATCTCAAAGGTCTTCATGTTGGATATGGACGCCCTGTGTCGGTTCCGTTGGAGACTGTTTTCCACCATTTAGTCTGGAAAAAACTGACATATATTGGTTTTCACGCTTGGTGCTTAACAGACGATGAAGTCATCAGATTTCTCCTCCGGCATCCCAAACTCAAGGGGCTTCGTATGAGATACGTCCTCCTCCGTCACGGCAGTCGGTGGGATCGCGTCCTGAAGGTCATTCGACGAGAATTGACGGAATTGAAGTGGGTCAGCCTCCTAGGGATTGGTTATGCGACAGAGCCAATTCTAGGTGGGATGGCGTTTGCACCTCCACCTAATGGTCAGCGAAATTACATTGACAACGACTCCGATTTCGATTCCGACATGCACTGGGACGATGACAGCCATGCTGATGAAAGTAGTAGTGAGGGTCAAGAACCAAGCGATGGTGACGATGCACAAGACGAGGACGACGAGGACAATGGCGATGGAGACGAAGGGCACATCGAGAATGACGAGAATGGTGAGGGTGATGAAGGAGATGTGAGTGATGATGGCGATGATGATTCGAGCGACGAGGATGAAGAAGATGAGAACCACGGCACTGGAGAGGCTCCTCACACCCCTTATCCCAGCGATGCCGCCATGGATCGCTCTACCCTTCCACATCCCGAAAACATATCTACATGCAACTGTTACAATGGAAATGGGCTTGCTTGGGAAGACCTCGACGATAATGGCATTACTGTGGAAAGGCGTCAATGGAAGAGGTGGGAGCAATGGGCCATCAGGCGCTGCAGGATACATGATCCCGAGGAAGACGAGGATTAGTTCAAACACGCGACTCGACATGGTTATCATCTTACTGGAACACGATGTACGGTCGCGAAGCCTCTTATTCTTGTGATAGCTCCCAAAAATGTCTCATCCAGGTTTCCCAACAAGCCGGAACACAAACGGGAGGACACACGTCATAATGCGATTCTGGTGCAACGCGTGCTCTTAGTAATCTGGGTTGGAGTTGAAAAGCGAGTGCCTCAAAGATAGATGCCTTCATGTTCAAATACTTCCGAGATGAGATATAGACGAATGTATGTATTTTGGCTCAGTTCTGAACTCCATGCACTAAGGACCTAACTTTTAACCTCAAAACACAATCTGACCACCATCAACAACAATATCTGCGCCTATCAATCATGTTAGCCAGTGAACGAAGTGGACGAGTAGTGTGGCCTGAATAAAGAGATATCCTTTGGGAGAAATAGACTATAACGAGCTCTTACCGTTCATATATGTTCCTGCGCTGCTCGAGAGGAGCACCACAGCCCCTGTAAGTTCTTGAGGGGCTGCCATTCTTCCCGTTGGGTTTCGATCAGCCCAAATTGCCCTAGCTTCAGCAATACCGTCGCCCTCATTCAGAATAGTGTCCGCATACCCCGGGGAAATGGAGTTTACTCGGATTCCATATCGGGCCCATTCTGCTGCAAGTCCATTCTTCAGGGTCAGCAATGCCGCCTTGCTGACGTTGTACGATATCTGAGGCTGAGGGTAGTTGACTCGATGACCGGAGATGGAAGCTGTGAAAACTATACTTCCACCAGTGCCTTGGGCTTTCATCTGTTTCGCTGCAGCTTGAGCGACAAAGAAACTACCAGTCGTGTTGATATCAAGAGTTCTCCGCCACTGGGCTGCTGTCATGTCAATTGCATGTTCGCACCCCACCACTAGAATTTAGTGTCAGCGTGCCCTTAATTCAGCATGTTTCAAGAGTAAGGACTAGGGCGAGTGGATTGGCTTGTGTCGGAAGTATACTCTCGCTTGAGGTCCGTCTTCGGATTAGGGGTACGGGATTAAAGAGGTTCGGTTATCCTTACCACCAGCGAAGCAAAGGACGACATCTATAGAACCCAGAAGCTTTGCAGTTTCTCCAACACCTTTGGCCACAGCCAAGTCATTGGTAATGTCGATTTTTTGGAAACCGATCTTCGCATCCGGAAACTCCTTCTGAAGCTCTTCAATTTTTACTTCAGCTTCAGCAGGGTTCACATCAAAAATCATCAGGCCGTTTAATCCATGCTCTAAAAGCGCCTTGGCAGCAGCGAAACCTAGACTGCCTGCTCCACCAGTCACTCTGCGATCCACTCTCAGCGACGGTTTTGTATTTCTAGTTGTCGTTCTTAAGCTTACATGGCATTTCCTTTCACTTCAAACCTCAGCTTTGCTCTTGCTTCGGGTTTCACAGATCTCGGAATAGGGGCCGGAGGTGGTGTTAGAGAAGTTTCATCTCCTTTGCTCAATATCATTTTGGGGAGAACTCGACTGGTTAGGTCGGCTCTGTCTGTCGTTTCTATTGCTGACCGCAACGTAGCGGATGTGGTGAAAGATTCGTGTAGAGGCCCTATGAAGATCAGCAATCGGCGTTGGGAGTTTGGTTTGTTTTGAGACCGGGTCCTTCATAGTTAGACAAGAGAATACACAACCACTCTTCTCGATCGCTAAGCTATTCAAAATCGCACCAGAACACTTGAAAATCATAAAGCAACTGCGAAATAATCAAACATCAATGTAACTCGAGACCAAAAAAAAAGCATGAGCCATGTTCCTTTCCATCTAGGAACGTTCTATAACAGCATAGGTATTTTTCAAAGTAGTGCGAGTGAGTATGTCATGATAACCCCCGTGTAATTGAAAATATAACGGAACAAGCAAAACCTGTCTCTTTACTAAATCCATAAAACGGAAAGACAAGACGCTCAAAACTTAGGCCAATGCATAGTTTGTAATTTGTACCATAGCCTTCGAGGGAAGTGGGAAAGCACAAGAGGTATGACAGAAAACATCCCCCGACCAATCACCGGTTTAGGGGATAGAGGTCGGTGAGCAGTGCAACACTATTTGCAACATGTGTTCGTACACCTCAAAAGGGGTGACATAATTAATCAAAAATCTCCTCACCCAAAGTTTTGCCATGTCTCGTAGGTGCTGAATAAAGCGATCGAACTTTTGTCAATCTTTGGGGACCCCTCTGATACATCTTTGCGGCGAACATGACTGCGGGTCAGATCTTGTATTGCCAGTTAGCAACTCATATCCAAGTGTTATAACTTATTCTCACAAATTTCGCTTATGGGGTCTTACGGTGGAGTTTCAACAAAGATTTAATAATTTCCAGCTTAATTTTACTGCGCTTCTTCTTGCGTGTGATCAGCGGTCTTGGTTGAAATAGGGGAGAGCGTGAATAGGGTCCCGGAGCCAAAAATCAAAACAGTGAACGCGACAACTGATGAACACCAAGTAAGAGATGTAACTGAACTGGAGAAATCAAATCGATTTTGAAAGAAGAGAAAACGTATTTTTATATGAAAGTATTGCGTCTGAGACGGTGAGACCATCGGACTTCTGTGGCCCGCACTATCGTGACGAGTTTGGGCAAGTGTGCCGAGCAACCATGGAACTCTTCCGAGAAAGCGAGAAGAAAGGGAGTCCCGAGCTCACAGTCAACCTGAAGCTGCACCTCGTACACCCTCTTTAGAGAAGCTCACTGGCAAAGCATGGGAAGCTTCACATGATGTTGTGTCTCAGCAAAACAGGACACATCTTCCAGATGACCATTTCAAGCATGTGAGCCTACAGTAGCTCTCTTGCAAACGGAAGCTGCCGCCTTACCAGAAGATTCACAACCTTTCAACCTAAAGAATCACAAAGCTCAACGGCGATGTTATTATTGCCTCTCGAACCCTCCTTTAGACCTCCTAAGAAAATTCCCCGCCACATAGCGAACACGAAAAAGCAATAGAAATGTCACGATCATCCTTCTTCTCACGCTCCTCACGCGACTCCAACCCTCTTCTCCCCCAATACTCCCGCGACGCCTCGTTCTCCCTTCAAGACCTCTCACCCCGCGAAGACCGCTCCCGAAGCTCAGCAGCTTCTCCCTCGCCCCCACCATCCTTTTATCGCGATAATAATAATGCCAATCCACACCAACTCTCGCCCTCCCCATCTCCATCCCGAACGAAGGCACGAAAGATACAGTTCGCTGCGCCTCCGCCACCTATAGCAACAAGTGTTCTTCTACTCTCTTCACAACCTGTTAAACAAGCCCCGAGCTTTTCAAGCTCCAGATGGGCAGGGGAATCTTCCTCAAGTCATATCCCGGGAAACAGGAGTGCCAGCCCCCAGATTCGGAGAGCTAGTGCACCCACAGATCCACTACTTGGCCTTGAAAGAAGAGAACGAGCTATCCAGCAAGAATTACAGCTGCTGCTAGATGCGCAATCTGCGGGCTTAGTACAAGGATTTGGCGGTGATGCTGCCCCAGATGGAAGCTCGGATGCTGGGAGCAGCACACCGACTTCAAGATCTGTGTTAAGGGACTCGAGCCGGAATGGTAGGAGCAAAGGTGGCATTGTGCCAGTAAGGCAGCCAAAACGCAAACCCTTGGGCTTGAGAGGTGCGAGGAGAGGTTTGCTTAAGGATATGGGC